>CAUYQG010178690.1:0-58075 GCA_963574415.1 Tarsius wallacei | reverse complement strand
TAATGGTTTTCCTCCCCCTTTTCCCAGCTCTTTAATTTAATTGCTCAGTGATAGGTTGAATAGCTTTCATTTCTGTTTGCTCAATCTCTTATTCTTCCTTATGTAAATTTTCTGGATTTGTTCAATTAAAGTTGGGCTGGGGGTGGGAAGTTTTGCTTTTATCAGTTTTGAGAATGACTGAGGTCTAATGGAGGGGTACTATGCCTCAGAAGTTATCTGCAGATTATAGTATCCACTCACTGGTGTGGGGGCCTCCTAGAGACCACTTCCCACCACCTTATGATCTGTCCATGCAGTGGGAGCATATGTATTCTCCCAGCAACCAATTGAGATAAGAAAAAGAAAAAGAATGGGAAAAGGGAGAAGGGAGACAAAAGGAAGATGGAGAGAGTAGAAAAAGGAAAATAGACACACAAGCTAACAGATAAACAAAGAAACAAACAAAAACAAAAACAAGCAAACATACAAACAAAGGAAACCTGGTGATGCACTCATCCTCAAAATTACCCATACACAAACAGAAAAACTAAAAAACAAGCAAAAATAAAACAAATGGAAAACATAAACAAAAACAGAGAGAAAAGAGCTCCCTCTTGTGGCCATTTCTGGAACTTCAGGTTCCTTTCGTCCCTCCCCTCCACTCTTGGCGGTCTGATCAGGTTGCTCTTAGCATGGGTCAGACACCCCATAGACCACTGTGCGAGGAGTGTCAATCAGACTGGACTCACTCAGCTCCTCCACTGCAGCTGCTGCTGCCAAGTCTCCCACTCAGATCCGACGTGTCCATGCCTGATTCAGCATAGGGGTGAGGCGTCTATCTCTCCATGTTTGCTTCTGAAGTTTCCACTCTGGGACAGTGATGGTTGATCCCAGAGGGGTGTGAGATTGCCTCTGGGTCTCAGGTTGGAGGCTGATCAGAGTTGGGTGGGCTAAAGAGGTCTCTGCCTGGTCCTGGGACAGAGAAAATGGTGGCAGTCAGCATCTCCTCACTGGCATTGGGGCTTAGCTCCAGATTTCCTCCCCACACCTTCTCAACATTCCTGCTGCCAATGCCTGGCCTCCTGCTGCAGGTGGTGGTATGGGTTAGGTGCCAGGTGCCAAGGAGCAGCTGATCTGTGCTGCCTTCTCCCGAGAGGCCTTGAGAATGGTGGACAATCCTGCCTGGGGCTCCCATCTTAGAGCAGTGATAGGTTGCAGCTGCCTCCACAGGGGAGTTCCAGATGCATGATCCCAAGTCTCCCCTCAGATGGACATTCACTCACTCACCTGCACACACCCATGCATGCAGACTCATCTTTATGGACACTCACCCATGCAGAGACTCTCACACTCTCACCAGTTCCATCACCATCTTGGTCCTGATTCAAGTCTATACATTTAAAGTTGGAAGAAATAAGAATAAAAGAGCTAGATCAAAGTTTTATATAAAGGAATTTCATTGTAGAAACTATTGTCTCTCTACACTGGATTGTTTTGTATTTCCTAAACAACATCTGCTGCTTTCTGTAACTTCCATAAAGCAGAATAAAGTGGCTGGATTGGAACTCCAAATATTTAAATGAATCAGAGGAACAAACTGCTTGAAATTTTATTTCAGCTTATATGTTTTAGGAATGTATTTCTAGGTCAACTTTTTCTTCTGAGACTTTCCTTCCACAAAGGAGATATTTTCATTTTAAATTGGAAAAATTGCCTCCATGGTCTTATATAATCTAGCTCTGAGAGTAGCCTTGGGGATATTTACAATTAAATCTGTTTTCCAACATGATTGAAACTCTCTCAACTATCAATTATTAAGCTTTATCATCACCATAATCTTATTTGTATGCTTTGTACCAGGTAGAATTTAATCTATACCATTCACAAGTATTTTCATCATTTATATTGTCAGCTATCCATGACATAACCTTTGCTACAATTGTAATCAAGTCACCATTGCAAGGAGAGTGACACATAGACATCTGTGCTAGTTATTGTCAACAGGTGGAGTGTTAAGGAGACCATACAATATACCATGATTTCAACATTGCAAAATCATGGTCTCCTTTTTGAAGTAAGAAAACTGGTAGTGGCGATTATCATAATAGATGACACCATTTGTTTTGCTGGTTACATTTTTGTCAGTGTCCATTGAAGTGGTGTGTAGTGTCTATAGACAACTTTGTCTTTAAAATGAAAGTATAGAGTGGAATACGTTGACAAGCATGCATAAATATTTTGTCATCAGTATCTCTCAGGACCTGCAAGCTTGGCTTGCCAAACATTTTCACTCCTATTATGAAGGATTGTTCAGTTGAGTTATATTGTTGTCTTTGTAGTCTGCTTTCTTCACCAACAGAACAATACAAAAGTCCCATTCTACCTAATAATTTTTATTCACTTTAAGTATGTAATAAGGAACCTCAAAACTACTGAGCCTCATATTATGAACAAATATTTTATACTCTATCATCTTTAATTTGATCAGAGGCTCTTGTTATGGACATTCAAGAATTTTTAATGCTGACCTCATCAAACTGGAAACTTCCAAAATGACTTAAGTCTTCATAGATTGGTAGTAACTGATAATATTTCTTAAGAAGATAACAGTTACACACAAGACAGGGTCAGAGCAGTCTTCAATGAAATTCAAGAGTTTTTAAAAAATATACTAAGAAAGATGATCCCTGAATTTTTTTTTAAACAAAACTATGCAAGTTAGTAAATGATTGTAAAAACAACGTCCATAAGACTCTGTCATTTGAAAGGTGGGTACACTTCAGGTCTTCAAAGTAGTGTTTCAACTTAGACCTAAGAATTAAGCTAAGCAGTATTTTTATTCAAATTTAGAAATAACTTCAGGTAAAAAAAAAATACTGGATTGAAAATCAAGTGATATGTTTTAAATGTTTATTCTCATACTTTCTACTAGTCAAATTTAGAGAAAATAATTAGTTTGGCAAAATATGAAGATTAATTTGTTCAGTGATATTTATTGATCATATAGTGTGGGATAGTCATGCAAAAGGGAAAAGATATTGTCTCAAAGGTACTTCTGAGCTGTAATAGTCCACATTTCCAAATCACTACAAGATTTGTGGTTTAAAATATTAAGTAACTTTATTTTTCCAACACTAGTTAATGTCTTGCCTTGATTTACTCTTTATTTTGGTACTGGGCTTCCTTAAGAACAAATCAATACGGTTCTTAAATTTTCTTAATCACTTTTAGTTCTACAGACTTTATTTCATTTAAAAACCTTAAACTCATATTTAATATTCCCCCCTTGGTCTACCTTTTTCTTTCCTCTCCTGCCTCTCCATGTGGTTTTGAAGCAGAGAGAGAAGAGAAATTTCTCCTTGGGTGAGTGCCTTTGGTTAGGTCGTCGTCCCCTTGTTTAACTCACATTTATAGGTTCATTGAGGAAAAGCAGAGGATTCAAGAGACCCCACTGTCCATCCAGGGTCCAATCCCAATCAGCTCCCAAGATCTGACAGTCCCTTGTAATACTCAGCCCTAATTTATGGCTGAGTCCCGTTGGACTGTCCCTATGCTTCCATTCTTTTAAGGAACCAGTGTCTTTGTCATCGAAATCATGCTCTCCAGCAAGATTTCAGCCTTCAGTTTCATCTTATTGGGGCCTCTGGTCACTTCAAGAAGTTGGGAAAAGACATAGGCTTTTCTGAACTCTCTCCTTGCTCACCGTCATCCTCAGTTGCTCCAAATGTTAAAGGCTGCGTCTCCACTATTCCAGTGCAGCCTACTTTACTTCTGATGGTCAAATGGAGTCTCACCCAGGAGAATTTGGTAACTTCATTCTCAAAAACCTGCTATTCCTGATACTCTCCAGAAAAGCCTAGGGAAACCAAATAATTTAAGCAGTATCTTCTGTTACATGCAGTCTCTTAAAAGTTTTCACTAAGATTAGCTGTCACTTAGTAGTCACACTCAAGTAAGGGAGATTTCCTTTTACACTACTGGCAATTTGCTTGCAATAGTATTATAATTTTTACATGACAGGCAAATTATAAGTAATCCAAGCCAAGAAGCAAGATAAAGGTAATCTTTAAGTAATCATAAATATTATAAAGAAGATTACTAAATTCAAATTTACATTGAAACCATGAATCTAAGTGTTCAAACTAAAGCATGTGATTATTTGGAAATTTTAGCATATTTCACTTAAGTATTATCTGAAAATGAGAGATTGCTGAGTTTTAAAACTCTCGTGGCAAAATGGAGAATTAATATGGTTAACTATGAAAGTGTATATAAGACATGAATTATCTAAATAATTTATTTGATTTTTTTATTATTTAATTCTACTTGTTATATTTGTGGTTAATATTAGATTTCTTTCCATTTTTAAAATATTATAATGTTAAAATTATAGATTATTTTTTTGAAGTTATTTTTTATTAATTTAAAATAAATAATTTGCCAAGTTTGAGCCATTCTGTTAACAAAGTAAAAGAAAACTGATACCAAATTATTTTTTAATTAATGTCTATTTTAAGCAGTTTCTTTAGCAAACCATAGTTAAAAAACAGGAGCAAAATGCTAACTTACTAAACTCAATGCAGTGCTACCTAATCACACTTACTCTGTAAAACCTCTAAACATATAAATAATGCTTTTATATACACATATGTAATTCTGTCATTGTATTGCTCAAAGTATGAGTGGCGATATTATTTATAAAACTTTTAAACAGGACACCATGTTCATAAATAGTTTTCCTTACATATCAACTTTTTAAAACACTAATTTTAAAATACATTTTTTACATGAGTTCTACATCTGGAGAGTGAGGGAGGAAACACTTTAATCGAGCCAATTCTTTCCTGCAGAAAGAACAGAAAACTCAGATGTCAGAATATAAGACTGTTAGAGCCACAAATGCAATTTTAACACATATGGGGACAAAGAACAGAAACTCTTGAGTTCGTAGTTCTATTTTTTTAAAACTAGTAAAGATATTAGGTGAGATAAACAAAATCTATAAAATCATAACTTAATCAACCATGAAGATTTAAGAATTTAATAATTTGACATTTAGTTGAGACATTGAAGAACAAGATTTGCATAATTCTTATCATCTTAGTCAGAATGTGAATTATAGAAATGATGACTTCATTATACCATTTAAAAGTACATTTGTGTTATAACAACCATCTCACTGGACTTTGGAGATAATTTTACAGCTATACTTATTGTAGGTACAGGGAGACAAAAGCAGTCTTGAACAACTCTATATAAATAAAGTATCTTTGGGATTTTATGTTCAATTGTAACTTTGATCAATTTTTCTGGAATGATGAGAGACCATGTTGGGAGTGCCTAAAGAATGCATAGCAAATATTTGGCACAGAATAAATTGTACAAATGGAATAAAAGAGCAAATAAATGAGTAAGCACTCTGAAATGCTAAGTATTAATTTTGTCTTTAATAAGAAAATCATTTTCAGAACTCTGTGGCCATAGCACTTACATTTTTTTTTTTTTGCCAAAATGTTCTTATTTCATTTCATCATCTATTTTTACCCATTTCTTGCAGCGAATTCAAAGAGTGAAAGAAACAAATACACACAATTAATTCTAAGGAACATATTTCAGTCTGAACCCAATTTCAAAGCAGAATTTTTAAGAAGGTTTTTCAACATTGGTAATACCAATTTTCCCCTTCGAGATGGCAAACAAGAATATGCTGCGTCCCCTGTCTTAGCACAAACCCTAGCTATAGTTAAGAAGATAAGTTTTTTAAAGTTAGCTCAGTAGTTAAGTTTTTGAGAACCGCAAACGATGTGTTCTAACCACAACACTCAAAGTGAATTCAAGAAAAAAACCACAGCCTAGAATACAAGAAAGAGACCAGAAAATACAGCCACAAAGGTCAAAGCAACTCCAATGAGGACTGAAAAACCACAAGCAAAAAGGCAATGAGAAACACAAACATGGAGGTTGGGGGAAATTTCCACATCTCAGGAAGATAGCCAAGGTGGTAGACCCCTTGTGACACCCACTCCCTCACTTCACCCAGTGGCGGTAGCTTCCAACTGTCTGTCCAGCTCCAAGGGCAATTTCTATTTAGTTTTTTTCAAATGCTATTCCCGCAGAACCAAAGACAGGGTCTGGAAAAATGTATTGAATTAGTAGATAAAGCATGTTTAGACCAGAAAATAAAGATCTGGACTTTCTGGTTATGTGAGTTCAAGCCACATAAATTTGTATGGCAGCATGAATTTATCTATCTGTATGACTGTCTACCTACCTACGTGTTCATTTATTTACTTAACTTACTGCATTTAGGTTCCAAAATCCCACATGGTTAATCTGCCTTTCACGTCAAACTATCATGAGTCTTCCACCTGCCCCCCTGCCCCACAACATACACACCAGGTGACTGCTGATGTACCATGTGAAAGATGCTTCTGGAGTTGCCTCCCTGTCACTTGTCTAGAGGAGTAGATTCTAACCTATGTTAATAATGCCTGGAGTGTGCCTTTGATGGTTGCCAAACTGTACTTTAATCCCATGAGCTGTCAGAGAAAGCACCACAGTGTCTGCTGGTGTATCTTCTACTGGGTTAGAAGCAGTATTAACAGCAATGTAAATAAATAATCTTGCCGGGCTCAGTGGCTCAGCCTGTAATCCCGCACTTTGAGAGGCCAAGTTGAGTGGATTGCCTGAGCCCGCGGGTTCGAGACCCCCCTGGGCAACCTGGTGAGACCACGTCTCTACAATAAATAAAAATATTAGCGGGGCATGGTAGCACGTGCCTGTAGTTCCAACTACTTGGAAGGCTGAGGCAGAAGGATCGCAGGAGCCCAGCAGGTTGAAACTGCAGTGGCCAGGGAGAGGCCACTGCACTCCAGTCTGGGCGATAGAGTGACTCCAACTCAAAAAATAATAACTAATTAAATAAATAATCTTTTAGTGTAAGAGAAGAAACACATCGTATTCCCAAAGAGTACAAACCCCAGAGCAGAGCTCCCTGAGTGGCTCCTCATACAACCTTGGGCAAGGAACACAATTTTCTTCCACTCAGTTTTCTCACCTACAAAATGGGAAATAAATAATTTGCCTACTTCACAGGGTTTATGAAAATGGCATGATTAATATAAGTAAAGTTCTTAAAATAGTCCCTGGCAATTAATGTTTAATGAATGGTAGCTGTTATTAATTAAGATGAATTGCAGTAAAAATAGAAAAAAAAATCTTCTAAAGAGGATTTCACCTATTCTTTTTTGAGACTTAGATCAAACTGTTTTCTTTTCTTTTTGTTTTTCCTGTTTTTATTACTCTAGGTATTTTCCCTCGCAGCCTCAGTTCACCTGCCTTACCCTGGTATGAAACGCAGTCCCACAGGGTTAGGGATTCAGAAAGAAGACATCTGCCTCCCAAGCTTCTGTTACTTTATCTCTAAAATAGAACAAAAAGCTAAATTTCCTGAAAATAGGCAATATTCTAGTTGCCGATCTTTTGTTACCCATTCATGCCCCCCCCATTTTATTGATAACTCTCATCTATAAGTTCTAAGATGCCAGTAATAAGGAAGAAGAAAGGAATTCATAGAAACACATATGGAGGAAATTGAGTAACATCTTCTTTCTTGGGCTGACCTCATCTCCTGTTACTGCTTGTTTCTCCCGATGGCCACAGGCCTTCAAAGCAGACTGTCCGGAGCACCAGGGGACTCATCAAAAACGAAGTGCAAGTTGAGTTATGTTAATTGAGAGTGTCTACACCAATAGTCTGAGGGTGTAGAAGCAGCTTGTCTTTGCTGCTTCATCATTCGTCATTGTAGCTCTGCCTCAAATTCTTTCACTTTTAAAAGAGCGTGATATCAGTTTCACAACTCAAAGGGATTTGGGGAAAATTAATGAGGTTACATAACTGTTAAATTAAAGAGAAAAGAGTCAAAGATCTCAGGAGAAAGGCAGTCAGCGAATAAATCTGAGATTTCAGTAAATGGAGGGTAAGGGGATTCAAACCCTTCTTATAGATTGTTTTGATGTATTCTTAGAAAAAGGAGGATTATATATTTAGGAAGCTTAAGACAATTTTTAAATTCCTCTTACTAATATATTTTAGAGTTATTTCTTAATTGCTGAATAAAATACAGTTGAAAACAATTGCAGGATACTGTGCTCTTGTCATTTTTGTAAATAAAAGAATCTTACAAGAAATGACAACCAGATGTGGAAAAGTATTTCAGATCATTTAGTTTATCTATGGCCAGCATGTAAGTCTGAGGCTACATTCTATTTTCTGGTCTCTTATTCAGAATACCTGAGTTTTTTCAGAGATACATATTTTTCAATTCATCCTGATAGACACCTATCTTCCAATATATTTCCCCATTCTGTGATTTAAATACTACAAGCATTTTCCTTTAATTAATCATCTCAATCTCCTTCTGAAGAGTTTCTTTCTGAGGCTAACACCATTCTGATATTTATAGAAAAATGCATATTTACATATTACTTCAGTTTCCAGTGTTTCAGTTACCCTAAGTCTTAGTTTGGGAATTAATGCTATTCAGCATCTGATTAAGTAAGACTAATAAATCTCTTTTTTAAAGATCTTAGATTTAGACTTTTTCACTTTCTTGATATCACCAAGATGGCTACACTGAAACAAGGTAATTTTTACTTAACATTCAATGAAAACTGTAGAGTTTAAGTGAAAATAATAGAGTTGACCTTGATATCTGATAAGAATGAAGCAAACTTTGGTATACTCCCAAACAACAAATGAGCCCAGGAAGTGCTAACACTTCTATTAGGTAAAGATACTTTCCCATAACTCTAAGAGATAATTTCACAGACTATTTGATGATATCCACTTTATTCTTAATAACTTGTGCTGCTTTGGTTCTATTTCAGAAAGGGAGAACTCCACAGACAGAAAACAATACCTTGCAAATATATTTTCTTCTTCAGTGGATAAAACCTAAAGTTTAAAAATGCAGTTTTCTAGAAATTTGTTCAGCATTCAAATAGAAGTCTTGCACATTTTCAATTTTTCTTTGTAGCAAAGTATACATTGCATTTTCCATATCAACAATTTTTAAGTGTATAGTTCAGAGATTAAGTATATTCATACTGTTATACAATTATCACTATACCATCCATCTTCAGAACACTTTTCATATTACAAACTGAAATTCTATACTCATTAAATAATATTCAGTATTTACTCCTCTTCTCACCCTCTGGAAACCACAAATCTGCTTTCCATTTAAATGATTTGGAGTACTCTGAGTACCTAAGTCAAATCACACTGTCTTTTATCTTTTTGTGACTGGCTTATTTCACTTAACATAATATCCTCAAGATTAATCTATGATGTAGCATAAGTAAGAATTTATTTTCTTTTTAAGGCTGAGCAATACTCCATTGTATGCATAGTTCACACTTTGCATACCCATTTATTTGTTGATTGACACATCTGTTGCTTCCTTATTTTAGCTATTGCAACCAATGCTACCATGAACATGTGTATACAGATATATCTTCAAGATCTTGCATTCAATATTTTTAGGTGCATATTATAATTCTGTTTTTGGTTTTTTGAGGAACTGCCATACTGTTTTTCACAGCAGCTGCACCATTTTACATTCATACGAATAGTACACAAGTGTTCCAGTTTTTCCACATCTTTATCAACACATGCTATTCTTTCTGTTTGGTTTTGGGCTAGTGGTCATCCTATCCCATATGTGAAGTGGTATCTCATCATGGTGTTGATTTGCATTTCCTAATGATCAGTGGTGTTGAGCATCTTTTCATGTGCTTATGGGCCATTTGTATATCTCCCTGTGTAATGTGGTAACCTCAAATCTGAGAGGGCTTGCACGTAAGGTTCTTTACCCATTCCAAAGTAATCACCTGGAGGTCCAGCAGGGAAAGACATTGGTTTATTAGAACTTACAGGAGGCACCAATGGTGGCTATTCAGTGAAGAAAGAATCCACACCTCAGAACATTACAGCAAGTAGTTTTATAATCAAGCAAGCTAATTATTCAAAATGCTATGCAGTGTTTACAATTACAGCAAGTAAGGGTGCTGCCCACATTGTTATCAGCTCTGCTCAATCACCTGCATCCCATGACTCATTACTGGGAATGCATATCCTGCAGAGACCAGCCGTGGTTAGTGGTTGCTTCCTGAAGGAAGGGGTAGAAGGAAGCCAGGAAAAGAGTCTATGTCCAGACAATTACTTTGCACCTTGGGAGAAATGTCTATTCAAAGCCTTTGTCCATTTTTAATCAGTTTGTTTATCCTTTTTGTTGTTGTCGAGAACTTTTAAAAGTTCTCTATATATTCTGACTCTTAATCCTTTATCACAGTAGCCCCTAACCTTTTTGGCATCAGGGACCACATTCATGGAAAACAATTTTTTCCTGGGGTCACAGGTGGGCAGGGATGTGCAGTCAAACCTTACTGCTGATGTTAATCTGTATTTGCAGCTGCTCCCCAGCACTAGCACCACTGCCTCAGCTCCACTTCAGATCATCAGACATTAAATTCGCATAAGGAATGCTCAACCTAGATCCCTCGCATACACAGTTCTCAACAGGTTTCACAGTCCTCTGAGAATATTATGCCTCCATTGATCTGACAGGAGGCAGAGCTCAGGCAGTAATGTGAGTGATGGGAGTGACTGTAAATACAGATGAAGGTTCACTCACTCACGTGCCACTTATCTGCTGCTCTGTGACCCAGGGGTTGGGGACTCCTGCTTTATCAGATATGTGATTTGCAAATATTTTTTTCTATTTGATATGTTGTCTTTTGCCACTGTTGATAGTGTCCAGAATCTTCATCAAAAAAACTCCAGTTTAAATTAAGTCTTGTTCAATTTAGTCTTGTTAAGCAAAAATATGGCAAGCCATTGTTTTGGGCTGAGCTTGTGCACCAGGTCCCGATCAAACCAAATTGAAGTCACTCATGCTAAATACAACATAATCGAACTGAAACTTTAAGGAAGCAGATAAGTCCTAAAACAGACCAGATTTTTTTTCTCCTGTAAACAGGAGATTTCAGCACAAGGAGGTACCCTGTGCTCTCTAACCCCCAAATTGCCTGAAGTTCTTGTTCTCATGTTATAAAAACCACTACTCTATTTCCAGTGGTATTTGAAGACAACTAAGTACATTTATGATGGCAATAGAGTGACATCAATGCCTAAAATTTTGAGAGGTTTACCAAAAGGGAGAATTGTTAAAATAAATTTAGCCTAAAGCCACCTCATTACATATTTTAAATTAGGCCTAAAGGTTTCGGCATATGTAGTGAACTTAACCTAACTAGATACATAAACAGACTGTAACCTACTCTTGATGCAATTGTTGTGTTTCTGCCAATCACAGGTAGCCAACTATTCAACCCAAGTTCAAATAAGACAAACACTAAGCTACAACTGTTAACAAAAATGAGGTGAGTCTTAAGCAATAAAGGTTTATTCAGCCGTGTTTAAGAATACACCTGGGGAAAAAAAACAAGTTGCAGGAATATCTTTTACCTGTAGTTTTTTCATGGGGCAGGGGGTTCAGAGAACTTCCGTAATTGAAAGAGAAAGAACAAACTGAAGGGGAAAACAAGGAGAGAGGGTGGGCAATGAGGTAGGTGGTTAAATTCTTGTGAAGCCCTGATTAGCCTCAGTAAATCTACATTTTACAAGTGAAGAAAGGCAGTAGAGTAATTTGTTCACTGTCTCACACTCAGTAAATCTACATTTTACATAGGATTAAGTAAACAAGTGAAAAGAGGGAATAAATAAAGTCAGGTAAAGAGATCAGTGTCACTCTCACCTAGCAAGACAGAGTTGGGATTCTCCCACTGTTAGAAGAGATACCCAGAGCACTTATGGGCAGGTTAAATATTATGAACCCCATGAAGTACTCTCTAAGTGTACAGACTACAGAAAACCACAGCAGGTGCAGAATTCCAGGCACCCCGTCTCCCACCCTTCACCAGGCACACACAAAAAGGGAGATTTGTTTAGAAAAGGAGAGGGGTGAGTGATAAGATGCTTTGAATCGGTTCAACCCCTCCCATCAGTACATGAAGCATCAGTTTTACACAGAAAGAAATCTGGTGGGGACACAGAGGTGGGAGTCAGAGCCGGGTGGAATGGGGAGCAATTCCTGTACAGGGAAGGTTCACCTGCAGGGCAAATCTGAATGACACACTCCATGCTGGCACCTGGTAGAGCAACATACTGGTGCTTCTCTTGCAGGGCAGGGCAGGGCAGAGAGTGGAGATCCAGCTGCCAATTAGAAGAGGCAACCTGAATACATTTGGATGGTTGACACTCACCACACCCAACAAGGATCTCTGTGAACACAGGGAGACCAAAAAGAGAGGCACAGAAATCCAGGTACCCCATCCTCCCACTGTAAGCTAGACATGTATAGAAGTTGAGTTCGTGCTGGGGGCAGGGCAAGCAATTCTGGGATGCACTGGGTCAATTCACCACCCCCTCCCTGCAGCCAACTATCAATCACATGCAGCAGAGGGCTGAGAAACTGGCTTGTCTAGTTTAGCAGCTGAGAGATAATCTGCAGTGACAAGAACCTGCCACAGAGTGGAGCTCCTCCCTCTCACTGAGAAAATAGAGTTCTGGGACAAATGAGGAAAGAATTAAAAGAAGCAACTCTCAGAATTTCAAAGAGAGAGTACACAGAAAAGCAGCCAACAAAGCACAAACACCAGAATCCCCCAGAATGACCTGCCCCAGTTGACAGCCCCAGAAATCAGAGAATGAATGGTACAAATTTACAGAAACCAAGAAATACATGAAGTGAAATACAAAGAAATCATTCAGGGAGTAAAACCAGAGTTGGCTAACTTCATAAAAAGCCTAATCCGAAAATATGAAAATAAAGGGCCCCATCCTTGAAATCAATACCAAAGTAACACGTATTGGGTGCAGGCTCAACCAAGCAGAGGCAAGAATCTCAGACCTTGAAGACCAAAATATGGAATTAATGTAGTCTGTTAAAAACAAAGAAAAAAAAGAACTCAAAAAAGGAACAAAGTTTTCAAGAGCTGTGTGGGATAGTCAAAAAACCAAACCTATGCCTGATTAGTATCCTTAAAGCAGAAAGGGAAAATGAGAACACCATGGAACAAATGCTCCCTGAGGCCATTCAAGAGAACTTCCTCCATCTTGCTAGAGAGATGACCATCCAAGAGCAAGAGATTCCCTGCAAGATATTACATGAGAAGACCATCACCAAGACACGTAGTAATCCACCTTCAAAGAGTAAGCACAAAAGAAAAAGTTTTAAAGGCAGTGAGAGAGAGGTCAGACTACCTACCAGGCAAAACCCACCAGAATTGCTCCAGACTTGTCTGCAGAAACACTAAAAGTCAGAAGGGATTAGAGTCCAATTTTTAATGTTCTTAAAGATAAGCAATTCCAACCAAGAATTTCCTACTTAGACAAGCTAAGCTTCATCAGTGATGGAGAATTAAAATCATTCCCAGCCATCCAATCCCTAAAAGAATATGCTGCCTCCACACAAGTCCTTCAGGAGACAATTTAAAAGGCATTGAGCAAAGAGGGAAAAAAAAAAGAACAGCCATGCACCTCACAAAAGTACAGGCAAACATAGAGTTAACAGAGCATACCAAGTATTCACAAAAATGAAAACACTCATATATTTGTATATGAGTATGCATATATACATATATATGTATGCATATATATACATGTGCCTATGTATATATATATATGCACAAACACAAAAGTTAAAAGGAAACAGAGCAGCCCATAGGCACCTTATGACAGGGATAAACTCTCTCATATCAATAATAACTTAAGCATGAATGGACTAAATGTGCCACTAAAGAGACATAGAGTGTTAAATTTGATTAAAAAGAAAAAGAAAAAAAATGATCCAACAATTTTCTGCCTCCAGGAAACTCATCTCACTGCAAAAGACACACACAGTCTCAAGATTGGAGACTGGAAAATGACCTTCCAGGCAAATGGAAAACAGAAAAAAGCAGGCATAGAGGCATAGCTATTCTACTATCTGAAAAAGTAGTCCTCAAGTCATCAAAAATTAAAAAGGACACAGAAAGACACTACAAAATGATAAAAGGCTCAATCCACCAGCAAGAAATATCCATTCTAAACATATATGCACCCAACACAGGAGCATCAGGTTTTATAAGACAACTACTAAGCAAACTAAAAGAGGATATTGAGTCTCACACAATCATAGTAGGAGACTTAAATACTCCACTAATAGCTTTAAATATATCATTGAGGCAAAAAAACAACAACAAGGAAATCCACAGTTTCAACTTGACAATCAATCAAATGGACTTAACAGATATCTACAGAACACTTCACCCAACAACTACAGAATATACTTTCTACTCATCAGCACATGGAATGTATTCCAAAATCAATCACACTCCTGGACATAAATCAAGCATGAGCAAATTTGAAAAGATTGAAATAATACCATGCATCTTCTCAGATCACAGTGAAATAAAAACAAATATCACCACCAACGAGATTCCTCCACAAAAACATGGACTCTAAACAACTTGCTGTTCAACAACTTCTGGGTCAACATGAAAATCAAGACAGAAATAAACAGATTCCTGGGAACAAATAAAACAAAGACACATCTGTCAGAATCTCTGTGATGTCATGACCAAAATGTTAAGAGGAAAATTCATAGCATTGCATGCACAAATCAAGAAAACAGAAAGATCACAAGTAGACAGCTTAATGTAACACATAAAGGAGCTGGAAAAGCAAAATCACCTAAATCCTAACCTCAGCAGAAGAGCCAGATCACCAAGATAAAATCAGAGTTGCAGGATATAGAAGACAAAAATATCATAGAAATGATCATCAAGACCAAAAGCTGGTTCTTTGAAAAGATAAATAAAATTGATAATCCCCTGGGCTGATTGACTTAAAAAGGGAAAGAAAGCACAGATAAACACAATTAGAAGTGCAAAAGGTGAAGTCACAACTGACCCTGAATAAATTCAAAAGATTATCAGAGATTACTATAAAAATGTGTATGGAAATAAACTAGAAAACCAAAAGACAATGGAGCACTTTCTGACATCACACAACCTCCCAAGATTGAAACAAGAAGACACTGAAACTCTAAACAGACCAATAACAACCCAAGAAGTTGATTCAGTCATAAGAAATCTACCTACTAAAAAAAGTCCCAGACCCAATGGCTTCCCAGATGAATTCTTTGAGACATACAAAGAGGAGATGGTACCAATCTTATTGAAAGTATCCCAGGCAATCAAGAAAGATGAAATGCTTCCTAACTCATTTTATGAAGCCAACTTCATACTGCTATCCAAACATGATAAAGACCCAACAAGGAAAGAGAATTACAGTTCAGTCCCTTTGATGTTCATAGATGCAAAAATTCTAAATGAGATTCTAGCAAATGAGATCCAACAACACATCTCAAGGATCATCCACCATGACCAGATGGGCTTCATTCCTGTGATGAAGGGCTGGTTCAACATTCACAAGACCATAAATGTAATGCAACACATCAACAGATGTAAAACCAAGAGCCACTGATTATATCATTGTACACAGAAAGCAGATTTGACAAAATGCAGCATCCCTTTTTGATAAATACTCTTGAGCACCTAAGCATGGAAGTAACATTCCTTAATACAGTAAGAGCCATCTATGATAAACCCACAGCCAACATTTTGTTCAATGGGCAGAAATTGGAATCATTCCCACTTAGAATGGGAATAAAACAAGGATGCCCACTCTCAACCCCCATGTTCAACATAGTATTGAAAGTGCTAGCCAGAGCAGTAAGGCAAGTGAAGGAAATCAGAGATATCAAAATAGGAAAAGATGAAGTCAAGCTATCCCTCTGCAAACAACATAATTCTGTATCTTGAAAACCCTGGGGACTTGTCAAATACCTCCTTGCACTAATAATTGACTTTGGCAAAGCCTTGGGATACAAAATTAATGTGCAAAAGACAATGACATTTCTATATACCAGCAACAAGTCAAATAAAAAGCACAATCCCATTCCCAATAGCCACACAAAAAATGATATACCTTGGCATCCACTTAACCTGAGAAGTAAAAGATCTTTACAATGAAAAACACAAAATACTGCTCAAAGAAATAAAGGACACTGCCAACAAATGGCATTTCATGTTCATGAATTGGAAGAAGCAATATTGTCAAGATGTTCATTCTACCCAAGGCAATCTACAGATTCAATGCATTACCAATCAAATTACCAACATCATTTTTCTCAGACCTGAAAATGACAATACAGAAATTCACATGGAAACAAAAAAAGAGCACAAATAGTCTAAACAATGTTCAGCAAAAGGAACAAAGTGGATAGTATCACACTTCCAGACTTTAAATTTTACTACAATGCTACAGTAACTAAAGCAGCCAGGTACAAAAATAGGCACATAGACCAATGGAATAGGACAGAGATTCTAGAAGCATGAACTCAATCTCTAATCCAACTCATCTTTGACAAAGCCACTAGTAACATCCAGTGGGGAAAGGAGGCCATATTTAGCAAACGGTGCATGAAAAATTGGCTGGCCACATGCAGAAGAATGAAACTCAACCTCTACTTATCACCATATACAAAAATTAACTCTACATAAATCAAAGACCTAAACATAAAACTTTAAACTATAAGAATCCTAGAAGAAAATGTAGGAAATACTCTTATGCACATCATAGTAGGAAACCAATTCTTGACCAAATCCCCAAAAGCAAATGTCATAAAAGCTAAGATAGACATGTGAGACCTCAAAAAACTGAAAAGCTTTTGCACAGCAAAACATCAAGAGAATGAGGGAGCAACCCACAGAATGGGAAAAAATACTGCTAATTATGTACCTGGCAAAGGCCTCCAGGATCTATAAGGAACTCAAAGGAGCTGGGAGAAAAAAAAAACCTATAAAAAGTGGACAAAATAGCAAAAGACATGTACAAATACTTTTCAAAGTAAGATATATAAGTAGCCAACAGATATATGAAAAAAATGCTCACTCTCACTAATTATCAGAGATATGCGAATCAATACTACAATGAGATAACACCTAATCCCAGTAGGAATGGTCACCATTAATAAATCAAACAACAGCAGATGTTGGTGCAGGTGCAGAGAAAAGGGAATGCTTCTAAACTGTTGGTGGGAGTACAAGCTAGTTCAACCTCTATGGAAAGCAGTGTGGCAATTCCTAAAAGAGCAAGAAATTGACCTTCCACAGGTCCAGCAAGACCTCTCTTGGAATATACCCAGAAGACCATAAATTGTTTTACCATAAAGACATCTGCACATGCATGTTTATAGCTCACTATTCACAATAGAAAACATAGAATCAATCCTACTGTCCATTGTAAGTGGACTAGATAAAGAAAATGTGGTACATATACATGATGGAGGATTACACAGTCATAAAGAAAAACAGAATCATGGGCTTCAAAGTAAATTGGATGGATTTGGAGACCATCCTACCTAGTGATTTATCACAGAAACAAAGAACTGAATACCTAATGTTTTCACTCATAAGTGGGAACAGGATAATAATCACATTAGTACAAGGAAGGGATTTGTAGTTGCTGGACACTACCAAGGGAGGGAGGAATGGAGGGGTGGCATGTAACAACATAAAGGGTACCTGGTCCTACAGGGAAGTGAGGACCAGGTGGAGAGGCCCAAACTTCACCTGCATGCAGCCTACTTGTGTAGCTAATGCTGACTTTTACTCCACATCTCTATAAAAAAATTAAATTAAAATAAAAATTAAAAAAATAAAAAGAGTAATCCACTGGACTTCTTGCCTACCAAAAGACAGACAGAAAGAAAGAAAGAAACAAAAAAAAGAAAGAAAGAAAGAGAGGCTAATACCCAAGTTTGTGAAATTACAGGTATCTGTTTGGGTCAAAAGGAAAGCACTATTGGTGATTCAGTTCCCAAGCTTAACTTTCCCTTTGGCGTAGTGAATTTGGGGTCCCTGTCATGAGTAGTTGCATACTGTTGGTCTAATTACCACTCTCAGTGCTATCACTAGTTTACACTCAGGAGGCCTGCATCAACTGACATGTGTACCCACTTGGAAAGGATACCCCAGTTCCACATCCCAGGCAATGTCACCCTTGTCCAAAATTTCACCACTGGAAATGACATTGCCTCAGATGACATTGCCTTAACCCAAGACTCTGTCTTTAGAGACAACTTCTTCCTCTGTGTTGAAAGTGATTTCAC
Source organism: Tarsius wallacei (assembly GCA_963574415.1). Classification (NCBI taxonomy): domain Eukaryota; kingdom Metazoa; phylum Chordata; class Mammalia; order Primates; family Tarsiidae; genus Tarsius; species Tarsius wallacei. The sequence continues at coordinate 39,816 of CAUYQG010178690.1, read as the reverse complement.
CCCATACACTGATGCCTTCATCCTAGTGATGCCCATGGAGTCCCTCCTCCTAAGGCACAAGTTGAACATAAGACATGTTTTGCTGTTTTTTCCTGAGCTCATTGTATGCTTAACCTATCCCTGGTAAACTCTTTGCTCTCTGCTAAAACATACTTCCCTACACTTTCATGCCTAAGGGAAATCTCATAGAATTTACTAAAATTAATGGAGATGATTCCTTTCTCTAGGAGGTGCCTACTTTATACCAGTCAACTTCTAGAACCCCTAGGGAGAGGACCACCTACTCCCTGATGCCTTTTGTGCTACTCTGTCCACCACAATCTCTCCCCTTGAGTCTCCATCCATGACTGCCTCAACCATTCTTTCTTCTTGATTAAATAAACCACATTCTCATGACTGCCAACCAGCATCTTTCAGTGGCCTTTTCGGATCATATTCAAAGTTGGAGTTGGGAGTTGGAGACCATCACACTTAGTGATCTATCACAGAAACAAAGAGCTGCATTTTCTCACTCATATGTGAGTCCTGAACATTAGTCACATTAGCAAAAGGGAGGTTCGGCAGTCACTGGACACTGCCGGGGTGTAGGGAGAGGGGACAGGAAACAACACAAAGGGTACTGGGTCTAAACCAGGGGAAGTGAGGACCAGTTGGAAGCCCAAACTTTACCTGCACAAAACCTACTTGTGTAGCTAATCCTGACTTGCACTCCAAGACTCTAGAATAAAATAACATAATAAAACAAAATAAAAATTACAAGCATTAAATTTTGACATAAAGTTTCCCTCATGATCTGCTACCTACTGATCTGTGTTTGTTTCATGATATCTTCTCACAATCACAAAGGAACTGTAGACATGGTCTACATTTCTACAGAATAGAAATGGCTGCTAGGTTTGCCCCAAATGCATTCTGCCTCTTTTCTAGAATAATAGAGTTTAGCTGGACACAGGGCCACTCTGCTAGAGATTGTGCATTCAAACCACTGCAGCAAAGCATGGCCATATAACTGTTATTACCAACAGAAGATGAGTGGAAATTATGTATAAAACTTCTGCATCATTTCCTCAAAAGAAAGTTGCTGTTATCTTCATCTCTCTTTTTTCCCATGGATAAGAATTTTGACAAAGAACTGAGTCTAGGTTAAACAGGCAAATGAGGACAACACCCTGGAAATAATAAGATGAAAGAGCCTGGATCTTGAAATAAATTGCTGGAATCAAAGCTGCTTTCTTGTCTTAAATCACCACTAAACTCTAGACTATTACATGCCAGATAAATACATTTTATCTTTCTCAGCCACTGTATGCTGTAATCTTTTGTAACACTAGCTTGGCCTGCAACTTAACCAATACAGCATCTCAGATGTATAAGCATTTCCAATGTATAAACTATATTACGAAGAAATTGCAAATGTAGTTGCAAAGAATAGAAAAAAAAATCAATGACTATTTCTATGTCTTGAGTATATGAATTTTGAGCAAGTCTGAACCAATTCCAGTTAGATAATAGACTGACAGTCTCTCATTTCTAGGCCCTTGCACGTGTTATCTCCTTTATGGGAACACACTGCCAACCTTCTTTTCCACTAAGAGAACTGACAATCTTTCAAGTTTTAACATAAATTACACATCATATAGGAAGGAATTTTCTGCTAAATTCCATACCATGTCCAAATTTGATTTATTTCTGCTATTGTTTATTGTGTGTATGGATCTTGCTGCCTTGTAATTATTTGGTTAGTTGCCTGTATTCACCACCAGACAGCATCTGTCATGTATATTTTATATCCAAGTCTTAGTTTAATGAGTGGTATGTAGTAGACTCTCAAATAATATTTGTTGAATCATAATTATATAGTTCAGTTAATCATACAAAACAAATCCTTTATTTTAAACTCCACCTATTCAAAAATTGAATAAGGTCCATTTAAACAAGAATTATACAAGAGTATGTCAGAGTCCAAGAAAATGTACTGAAGACCCCTTCCCAATCATAACTCCTCCTCCTTTCCAAACATAACCACTATCTTGAGTTCTAACAACATAAGATACCTTTGCTTATTTTTGAATTTTGGTAAGTGGGTAAGTGGAATCATTTGGTATGAGAATAAAAGTTATCCAAAGAAAGAAGAGAGAGAAGAAACAAGGGAAGGGGAGGGGATAGGAGGCTATAAAAGGGGAGGAAGGCAGGAAGAAAGGAAGGAAAAATGGAAGGAAAGAAAAAGTAGAAGGAAGGAAAGAAAGAAGAAAGGAAAACAAGACATCAAAAAATGATAACCAAGTGCTGTAACATCTTGATAATTGTAGTTGGGAGAGCACGTAAAAGGAAATAATTAACTTTTAAAAAGATAAGTATATTGTCCATTTGCATTTGATATCTACTCTTTAAATTAAATATTTATAGACTTATTATTCACTTTTTAAGGATTTTGAATACTGCCTGATATTAAGCAAAACAAACAAAACAAAAATCTAGTCTTCAAATGGTTTTTAATCATGATCCTAACAGATTAAATTAACAAGACTTGAAAATCAAGACTTGCCAATGTTATTTTTTACAAAACTATTTAAGTAAATTTTCTCAAAAGATCATTCTCTATCATTTTAAAACTAATATTTGAAGTTCATAAATTTTATCAACTTTAATAATTATAATTTGTATTCAACTTGTATATAGCACTATAAACTGTTTTTCCTTCTCCAACTCAACTAACTTATCAATTTAAAAGAGTAACTTATACAAAATGATTCCCTCCACTGCAATCTCCTTGGAAGAGCATTTCTCTGTCAGTTGTTTTACTTCTAATGTTAAGCCTCTTTAGGGTCTACATACGCCTTATTATTATTAAGATGTTGTATACTATTCCAATATCACAAAGGATTATAATTGACATTATTTAAATGCTACCATCTTCCTTTAAACATAAAAGATATTTGTTGAAACAAGAAGAAAACAAACAGGTATTAAAGAAATGGAGTATATTTCTAAACAGCTCTCTTTTGCCTTTACCAGTCTGATTAACTCAGTGGGCAATATTCAATTATCTTTTGCATACCTATTACTCAAAAATGGACTTTTATCTACTCTGAACTCTGATATTTTCTTGCCACTAGTATTTGACTTTAAAAGAATATGAAAAGATTTATAAATACTTATTTTTTAATAAATAATGGATTGGAGATATATTTTACATTATTCTATTTTCTCTTTATGTCTCTCTACCTACAGACACATATGTAAAATATATAGTCACATAAAACATGTGTGAAACCATGTTTTTTAAATTCATGACTTTTTCATTAAATTATATGAAAAATAGAATAGAAAAACAAACCTGCATTATCAAAAGTAACTATTTTTAAAATATTTAATTTCCAGAACTTGCTTCTGAACATACTGACTTGGTATACCTTGTAACAATCTTTAGCTGTTTATAGATTCTAAAGAGAGGAATAACTCTGAAATCCAGATATTTACATATTAATATTTGTAAAGTAATAACATTTAACTTCAATATTGGGAACTTTAATCTCAAAGTAACATGAGCAAGAAACTAGCTTCACCAAAAATAAAAATTCTTGAAAAACTACATTAATATTATATTAAAGAAAGTCTGCAAAATGATAGCTGTATTACCAGAATGGAAGGTATATTGAGACACTATTTAGTAAGTCCTTGACTTTTAATAAACCCCATCCCACCCAACATCTGAAAATACATTAGGCATATAACTCATTTTTTAAAATTTTTACAGAGAAAATTTATAGACCTCCACTTATTATTCTATAATGTGAGGAAATAGAAATAGTATAGTTGCCATTATCTGCTTAAGAGGAATCAAATCATTCCCCAGCCTTCTCTTCTCCAGACCAAATCACCCCAATTTCCTTCTTCCTTTTTTTATTAGTTGAATTTTAATCACCTTTTTGGAGCTCAGCTGCAAAGCTATAAAATGTAGCCTCTGAGAAAATTAGAGTAGAAAGATAAGAAGTTAATCTAAACTGTATGTGGATGAAATCCAAACTATTGCAAGCTTTTCATGGTCCTTATTCATTGTAAAATTCAAGACATAATAAAAAGGTTACCATATTACATTTAAATTTATACATTACTATTTTATTGTATCTAACTCACATGCTAGTTTTCTTAACTGGGATGTATCCACTAAAGTATTTTGCTCTCTATTTTATGATTGTCCAGTTTTTGTGTTATATTTGTGCATTATTAGGTATGCCCAGAATTGCATTTGTTTGGTATCTTTTTTCTTTTCAATTTTATAAGCTCCATATTTATTCAAATTACCTATCTGTCCCATATTCCCATTCACATGTATCATGATTAGTTAAGTTTGATCAGGCCGTTAGCTGTATTTGTGTGGGCTTATTCTGTCCATGGGTAAAATTTCCTATGTTTTAGTTATCTGTCAATTCAGTCATCTTTTCCAAATGACCAACTTTAACCACATATGCCACTAGATTAAAGGGTGGACCCATCACTCAGACCAGTCAGAATAAAAAACTCAATAATGTTAATTGATAATGTTGAAAATCGGTGTCAAACTAATTTCCCAGTTGTCAAATCCTGCAGTGGGTTATAATAATCATAATAAGTTAATAAAAAACAGGAGAGGCTGAGATTAAAGAAGATTTGTATTCTTTGTAAAATGACCTAATTACAACTGCCTTTCTTGACAGTGTCATCCTTCTAAACAATACATGCATGACTCTCTTCATTCCTTTCTCCATTCGTGACTTAGGCCTGGACTTTTTCTTTTAATCGTCATTGTTAGAGAGTCAAATATATTACAGTAGCATGACCACATTGTGATAACCTTATTAACGTATTAATGTGGATGTGGATAAAGAAAATTTCATCATCCACTGGTCTCAATATTCTTTTTCATTAATAGCATATGTACCAGATAATCTACACGTCTTAAGCTCCAAAGAAGCATAGATGCTAAATTTGAATAAATATTTGAGACTATCTAATCCAATTTCCAGTCTGATATTTAAATTTCTTCAATTCACTATCTTTGGAAGCAGCCTATTCTATTTTCGGATTTTCAATGTTTTTGCGTATTGAGACAATCTATCAGCTGCATGGGCAGCTGAACACATGGGCCCCAGTTCTGCCCTTGAGGCATTGTAAAGAAAGTATCTTGTTTTTCCAAAGAACAGCTCTTCTCGTATTTGAAAACAGCTCCTGTTTCGGCCTTAGGTCTCCTCTTTTTCCAGTACAGTTTTTTTTAGAAGGTATTATATAATTCAAAGTCTGCTCAACTTTCTGAAATGCCCCCTCTACAAGTTTTAATCTGTCAGATTTCCTTCTATTGTTGAAACACAGAACTGGACACAACATTCCAAGTATTGCTGATCAGTGTGCAATTGAGCAAGACTCCTCTTAATCTAAATATTTCACTTATTTTAATCTATACAACAAGGGTATTGACTTGTATGGCAATTACAACATTCAGCTATTCAAATTATTATTCAACAAAAACTCTGTCGATTTATAACCATGAGAGGGACCCAAATCTCAATCTTACGTTCTGTTAAAGTCCATAAGAAAACTGTGATCTTCAAAAGACATGATATAGCCAGGCGTGGTGGCTCAAGTCTGTAATCCCAGCATTTTGGGAGACCAAAGCGAGAGGATTGCCTGAGCCCACAGGTTCGAGACAAGTCTGAGCAACTTGGCGAGATCTTACTTTTTGATTTAAAAAAGTAAGTCGGGCGTGGTAGCATGCACCTGCAGTTCCAGTTACTTGGAAGACTGAGGTAGAAGGATCGCCTGAGCCCAGCAGGCCGAGGCTGAAGTGGCCTTGAGCATGCCACTGCACTCCAGCCTGGGCCACAGATTGAGACTTCGACTCAAAAAAAAAAAAAAAAAAAAGACATAATATAAAGAAAAAAATCAGGTTTGTATTAATAACAGCATATTAGAGTTTGATAGATGATGCTTATATTTTAACAGACAAATGCAAAATCCAATCCAGTAACTGACTAGATTGGAAACTGTCTGGAGGGAAGGAACAAAAAAATAAAATAGATAAGTTGTTTTACTGGAACCTGAAAGCCCCAGACTACATCAACTTCATAGCACTACGGAATCACTGATATAAAAATTTCAGTTAAGATCTGTGTACACATTCACTATGACAACAAGAATCCAGCCAGGGAAACGACCAAAATTTGGGATCTTTCTTCCTGTCCAGCATGCTGAGAAGGTAACTCTCTAAATGATGTTTCTTTGGTAAGTGTTTAGATGAATAGCTCTGAACGTCTACAGCTCTAAATGTCATATCCAGAAGACATTACTGGTCAAAAGTAATTTCAATTAACTGAGAATCAAAACTATAGCATTAATATTGTATACATTTTAAAAGCTGTACCTGTTTGATATTGTATTTATTTGGAAAAAAATGGTCCTGTAGAGTGGTGGCCTTGTAGTTTTAGCCTATGTATAATTGGGTAATAATTTATACCTGTGATTTTAAAAACAGATGTTATAAGTTTATATCTAGAATTAGAACAACTAGGAGAACTTTAGTTTCACTATATTTAATTGTTAGTTGATTAGCTTTATAAGAATTATTTAGTTCTTGGGAAAACATCAAACAAGATAAGAGACAAGTTGAATACATTTAATTTACAGATCCAAAATGGTACCCAGTATTATTAAAAAGCCACAGCATTCATAATTAAAAGTGTCACAATGTAGAAATATAAAAAATTCATAAGCAAGACATATAAATAGAATAATATCTTAGATCTTAAAAGCCTAATGGGAAATTGAGTTTACAAATCTCAATTCTTAAATTGTATATTATTTTCAAAAAACTGTAATAGAATTCTGAATAGCATTTTTTTTTTTTTTTTTGAGTTGGACTCTCACTCTTGTCGCCCAGGCTGGAGTGCAGTGGCACACTCACAGCCACTGCAGTCTCAACTTGCTGGGCTCAAGTGATCTTTCCGCCTCAGCCTTCCTAGTAGCTGGAACTACAGGTGCACGACACCATGTCCAGCTAATTTTTGTGACTTATTGTAGAGACAGAGTCTCGCCAAGTTGCCCAGGCTGATCTCAAACCCCTGGTCTCAGGCAATTCTCTCACCTCAGCCTTCCAAAGTACTGGGATTATAGGTTGAGCCACTGCGCCCAGCCCTGAATAGTATGTTTTACACACAATTTTCTGCCTTGAAGATATCAAAGTAAATCACATGAACAGTTTTCAGTATTTACAGAGAGTTCATTGTATACAAGACAATATGTACAATATATCATTATGTGTATATTCAAAATAGCTGCATACCTTTTGTGGTCAATTTAGTTGCTCTGCCCTAATAGGCTGATAAATCTTTTTTTCATATGTGTTAGGCATTTATAATTAATGATCTACACCACCCAAATGTAAATATATGCATATGACATTTTCTCATTTAAATTGAATCCAATTTCACTCTCTAACACACACACACACACACACACACACACACACACACACACACACAAAATGAGGTACAGTCAGCTTTATGGATGAGTTTTACCAAAACATCAATGAACATTTAACAGCTATGCTATGCACATTATTCCAGAGAATAGAATAAAAGGAAATTTTTCCTGAATCACTTTCCTGAGGCTAGGTTTGCCCATGTGACACAGTCCTAAGCAGGTGAGAATTTTCAGCTGGTCACATTGTCAGCCTGGACAGAATCGACAGAATCGAATTTCTGTAGGTAAAGAAGGGATAATGTACACTGAATAGCAAGCAGTTATCAGTGTCTGGGGGGGAAATGAGTGGATTGTGAGGGAAGAAAGGAAAGATATTAAAAGTTCAATTTAAGACGTGAATTTGAAATCACGTGTGGGACATCCAAAAAACATGTCAAGTGGTAGTTAGATAGATGATTTATACATAGATATACAAGTTTGCCATCCTGGGAAGACATCTGCTGGGAATCATTCGTGTATACATGCTATGTAAAGCCTTGGGAATGGATGAAATCAGCTAAGGAATAAGTGAAGATAGAAAATCTATTGTGGAAAAATATAACCCTGGAGGTTTGAAGGACAAGAACGGGAAAATAATCTAGAAGGAAACTGATAAGAAGCACACAATAAGAAGGAAAGTCAGAAGTGAGCAATGCCTTGGAAACACAGTGAGGAACTTGCTCCAGGAAGAAGGGAGTAATCAAATGCCAATGGGAGGTTACATTAGGTGAGGACTCATAACTGATTCTTCCATCTGGCAACATGAAGTTCATTGGTAAACATCAACCAAGAAATGTGTGAAGGAAAGCTTAATCTGAGTAGAATTTTTTTTAATAAAAAAGGCACTGAGGATATGGAAAAGAATAATATAGACAACGTTTTTCAAGAGGCTTTGTTAGAAAGAAGAACAGAGAAATCAGGTGGTAGCCGACGTAGGGGATGTAATTAAAAGAAGGACTACTTGGTAGGCTGAGGCAGAAGGACTGCCTAAGCCCAGCAGGTGGAGGTAGTGCTGGCCGTGAGATGCCACTGCACTCTAGCCTGGGCTACAAGAGAGAGACTCCTACTAAAAAAAAAAAAAAAAAAAGGGGGTGTTTCCCCAAGACTGAAAATATTGCATGATGTTTACATGCTGATGGAAATGATTCATTAGGCAGGAAAACAAACTGATGATGACAGAGGGAAAAAAAAGCAGGTAAAGAAGGGATAATGGAAACTAGGTAGCAGACAGTTATCAGTGTCTGGGAGCAAAGACCTTTATCAGAAAGCAGGGCATGAGATACAATGTGCAAGTGAAAAAACAGAGTATTTGGTCATAACTCCTATTAGTCTGGACATTTGTAGTAGAAGAAAAAGGAGCGATGATTGCTTCTAAAATGAAATAGAAGTTGGAGACAAGAAACATTGCAAAAGAGTTGACTTAACAAAGCACGACACTGAGTTAACTAAGGAAACATAGTTAAGCTTGTCAAGGTGGTGCCACGTGCTCACCAGAGGTTTATAGCCATACCTTTAATGCAAACCCAGTCCACGTTGTCATGTTTTCTCCAGACACTTTCTGCATATGCAGAACTGGTGATTATTCATTAAACCAAGGTTGAGATGTTTACCAGGCCAGTACAATGAACGGAAACAGAGGAAGTTCAAAGTTACACTTGAAATAGTGCTGAAGATCACTATATTTTAAGTAATAAATTTATTTATTTTTCACTTTTTTTAGAGATAGAAGTCTTAAACTCCTGGCCTCAAGCAATTCTCTTATCACAGCCTCTCACAGTGCTGGGATTACAGGTGTGAGCCACCATGCCCAGCCCCAGATCTCTATATTTTGACATGCAAACCCTTGCTATATCAAGGTGATGCAAAGTTATTTATCAAAGAGTATATATAATTTGATCCTCTTTGCTTCCATCTACATGTAAGTGAGTTGCTGTGAATATATGGGTATATGAAGAAAAAAGTTAAAGAACATCCACCGGAGTTTTACTCATTACTTTCTTTGTTTATTTTAGAATGTTTCTTTACAGCTGGTCTAATAATTTGTTACATAATTCCCAGAGATGTCAAAGGAAGTATCCACTGTTATAACACCACAGCACTGAACTGAGAAATGAACTCAGGTCAGACTGAATTAACCTGGACTACAACTTTGTGCCAAATATATTATGTACTGCATTCTTCAATCACATAGTGCATTGTTAAATTCCAAAGTTTATGAGGTGCTCATAGCCTAGGTAAAGTGTTGCCAACACCTACTCAGTAAGACCATACACAGGGATGCTCCAACTTCATGAATTCAAGATGTATATAGAAAAGGCTGAACCCAGAAGTAAGAAGTGTTGTTTCCAGAAAATGTCATATGACTCTTATTCACTCATCCAAGTTGTCATCTGTAACTCTATATTCCCTAATGAGGTCTTTTTTTTTTAAAGACAGAGATCTTGCAACTTTTTCTGTACTAGATAATTATGCTAAGTTCTCAGCTACGTGTCCTGACTATATACAATTCTGTATATGTCAAATGAGAAAAACACGATTGAATTACAGTAATATTTCCTATGCCTAGTTTCTCAATTAGCCAATAATGATTTGATATCCATCAACACAATGTTTATGCATATATGGTTTAAAATATGAAGTGTCTGTTTCTCCCTCCCACACATATACCATACTCACAGTCTCACTTCCTATTATTTTTTTCACATAATCTTTACTTTTATAATCAGAAATTAAGCCATGTCCATGTTGAAAATTAAAGGCCAGGCGTGGTGGCTCACGCTTGTAATTCCAGCATTTGGAAGACTGAGGCAGGAGGATTGCTTGAGCCCTGGAGCTTGAGATCAGCCTAGACAAAATAGCGAGACCTTATCTCTAGGTGGTGTGTACCTATGGTCCCAGACACTTGGGAGGCTGAGGAAGGAGGATATAGCTTGAGCCTAGGAGGTCAAGGCTGCAGTAAGCCAAGTTTGCACCACTGCACTCCAGCCTAGGCAACAGAGCAAGATCCTGTCTCAAAAATTAATTAATTAAATAAATAAAAACATAAAAATGATTGTTGTTTCTAATTCATTCAGAGTGATAGGAATTCTAAGGTTTTCTCTGATTATCCAAATTTTACCCATCATTTACAGTCCAGATCAAGGACAACCTTATCCAACTTATCTCCTCTTCATTATGTCTTCACTAACATTTTGGGCCTTTGACTTCCTACCTTATTTCCAGCAAAGCTATCACTATCATCTAACCAAAATTAGCATGCAAAATGGTCCTTAAAGCAATTTCCTATGCACTGTGTGGTAAATAATAATAATATGACAATAATGACATAGATGCCATTAGTGGTTTATTTAAACTTTTTTCTATATTTGATCTTAATTTCGAGTGAAATTTAAGCTCCGATATGACAAATATTCCATGTACTTTTAATAGTTTATTACATTTTTGACAAAGTTTTATTTCACTATGCCAAACCCAACATGATAACTTTGTCTAAGTCAATTCACGCACAAATCATTTTTTTAAGAAATTGATGACTAATTTATGCATATGTGCCATATAAACAGAATTATGTGTGTATGCAAAAGCAATATAGTAGCTTTATATATACATGCACATAATTGCATATTTCAAGAAAAATGCATGAATTGTATAAAACAGAGATTCTAGAATCATATTTGACTAAAGGTATAATTATTTTCACTTTATTTCTTGACACTTAGTTATACTGGAAACTTAGCAATAAATTCATGAAATTGATGGTCTAAATTTAGTCTGTCATGAATAATGTAAGTCTAGAATGTACTTCATCTTTATTTTCTGTGCAATGCCTTATATGTTCATATGCACTTGGTTAACTTTAAATGACATTGCTCAGGCAATTAAGGCAATTGCATTGCCCTAGTGTTATTAAATGAATTTCCTCATACCAGATAAAGGAGTTACCCAACTCCTTGTTAACTCTCATTACAAGTTTGCATAATTTTTGCTGGGTTCACAAAGGTCTTGACAGGATGGCTAATTGGATCCTACCAAACAGTTAAACATAGTGACAATTTCTTAAATTGCAGAATTTAGACTTAGAAAGGTCATCTCGTTTAACCTTCCACACAATGATAAATCTTTTCTTCAGCATCCAAACATTTAAACATGGACTTTTTTAGCTTGAACTTATTTTTCTTTAATTCATAAATTATGTCTGATTCCTCAATCTTTTCACTGCATATATAAAACTGAAAAATATATACTGGAAGCATATAAAAATAGCTTCTTTAATTCTGTGGTGATGCAATTAGGATGATTTCTTCAAAGATGTATTTATCCATTGAAGATAAAATGTTAAGAAAGGCTGTTCTCTTTAGTATTTTCTTAATTTAGACAAAAATAATTTATTTAAAAAAATAAAAAGGACTGTGTCTGATTTCTTTCAATGCTGAATCAGTCTTCTCAGGCTACCATAACAAAATGCCATAGACTGGGTAATTTAAACAAGATAAATTCATGTTCCCACAGTTCTGCAGGCTGAAGGTCCGAGATCAGGATGCCAACAAGTGTCAGGTTCTCTTGAGGGATTTTTACCCAGCTTGTAGATGGCCTCATTCTTGATGTGTCCTTACATGGCAGAGACAAAGAGTAAGAGAAAGCTGTAGAGGTCTTTTCTTATCAGGATACTAATACCACCATGAGAGCCCCACCCTCAGGGCCTCATCTAAGTATAACTACCTTTCCAAGGTCCCAGCTCCTGATACCATCACACTGGGGTCTGGGGATCAACATATGAATTTGGGGTGACACAATTCTGTTCATAGCAATTTCTTCAAGTAATGTCCATTTTTGTTTTATGACAATCTAAAGACGCAGAGAAAACATTCCCTCAAGTGTCCACGACTTGGAAAACTATTCAACAAGATGGCCAGACCCAGATGAAGAGTGTATCATATTAAAATACTGAAATGGTGATGACAACAACTGGGTACAACTATTAAGCCAATTCATGTTGGAAATCAAAATCTATTAAACTATTTGTTGCTTTTAGAATCAAGAATCTTCCTCCAATACTTACAAGAAATTTTTTGTAAAGTCAGTTTAATCTAAAAACAAATGTTTTCTTTTTAAAAAAAAAAATTTGTGTGTGTTTTTGTTTCTAAAATCTGTTATTCATTCTAATCCTATTCACAGATTAAACCTTCTGGTAAATAACAAGTAAAAAAGACATTGACTGTTTTATGAGCTCAAGTCATCTAATTTTTTCTCAGATATAACGGGTATCTTTGCAGGTATAGTTTCTCTGGTCATGTCTTTTCCAGGACAAATTTAGTAATATCACAATATACAAAGCCAGCACAAAACAGATGTGTTTCTATAAAACTGCAATGAATAATCCAAAAAAAAATTAATAAAGCATTTCCATTTATAGTAGCATGGAAAAGAATAAAATATTTAGAAATAAATTAAATCAAGGGGGCAAAAGACATATACTGACAACCATAAAACATTGTTGAAATAAACCATAAAAAACATAAATAAGTGGAAAATAGTCCATGTCCTTATATTAGAGGGTATAATATTGTTAAAATGACAATATTTCCCAAAGCAATCTGTAGATTCCATAAAATCCCTATCAAAATCTCAATGTCTTGATGGACCCCAAGCCAAAATGAACTAGAAAAAGAGAGAAAAATCCAAATAAACACAATCAAAAATGCAAAAGATCAAATCACAACTGACCCTGAAGAAATACAAAAAATCATCAGAGATTACTATGCACAACTGTATGGAAAAAAACTTGATAACCTAAATGAAATGGAGGACGTTCTGACATCATACAACCTCCCAAGGTTGAAAAGAGAAGATGCTGAGACACTAAATAGACGAATAACAACCCAGAAAATTGACTCCAGGATAAGAAAACTACCTACAAAAAAAAAAAAAGCCCTGGATTGGAGGACTTTCCAGCAGAAATCAACAAAATGTACAAGAAGGAGCTGATACAAATCCTATTGAAAGTATTCCAAGCAATAGAAAGATGGAATTCAGCCCAAATCATGTTATGAAGCTAACATCACACTGATACCCAAACCGGGTAAAGATCCAACAAAAATAGAGAACTACAGGCCAATATCCCTAATGAACATAGATGCAAAAATTCTCAACAAGATTCTAGCAAATTGGATCCAACAAAACATCTTAAAAACCATCCATCATGACCAAGTAGGCTTCACCCTCAGGATGCAGAGCTGGTTCAACATCCACAAGACCATGAAGATCATTAAATATATCAAAAGATGTAAAAACAAGAACCACATGATTATCTCATTAGATGCAGAAAAAGCTTTTGATAAAATCCAGCATCCCTTCTTAATAAAAACCCTCAAGCATCTAGGCACAGAAGGAACATACCTCAAAATAGTAAGTGCCATCTATGATCAACCCACAACCAGCATATTGCCAAACAGACAGAAACTGGAAGCATTTCCTCTGAAAACCAGAACAGGTCAAGGCTCCCCACTCTCACTCCTCTGGTTCAATATTGTACTGAAAGTCCTAGCTAGAGCAGTTAGATAAGAGAAGGAATCAGGGTTATCCAAAGAGGAAAAGAGGAATTTAAGTTATCCCTCTTTGCTGACGATATGATCCTATACCTCAAAAATCCAAGAGAATCTATCAAAAACCTACTTTCACTGATAAAGGACTCTGGCAAAGTCTTGGGGTACAAAATAAATGTGCAAAAGATAGTCATATTCTTATATACCAATGACAAGCAGGCAGAGAACCAGATAAAAAGCACCAATCCCATTAACACAATTTAAAAATGAAATACTTTAGCATCGTCCTAACCAGAAAAGTGAAAAACCTTTACAATGAAAACTACAAAACACTGCTCAAGGAAATCCAAGAAGACTTAAACAAATGGAAAAATATTCCAAGCTCATGGATAGAAGAACCAACATTGTTAAGTTGTCCATCCTACCAAAGGCAATCTACAGATTCAACACAATACCCATTAAGTTACCAACATCATTCTTCTCAGACCTGGAAATGACAATACAGAAATTCATACGGAAACATGAACAACCATAAAACGCCAAAACAATCCTTAGCAAAAGAAACAAAGCAGGAGGTATCCCACTTCCAGACTTCAAACTTTACTACAAGCCCACAATAATCAAAACAGCCTGGTATCGTACAAGAATAGGCATATGGACCAATGGAACAGGATAGAGATTCCAGGAGCAAAACCTCAATTTCTCAACCAAATCATCTGCGACAAAGCCTCCACCAACAATCACTGGGGAGAAGAGAAGCTGTTCAGTAAACAGTGCTGGGAAAGCTGGCTGATCACAAGCAGAAGATTGAAACAATACCCCTACCTGTCACCATACACAAATATCAACTCTAAATGGATCAAAGACCTAAATGTAAATCTCAAACTATAAGAACCTTAGAATCCGGGCTCGGTGACTCAGCCTGTAATCCCGCGTTTTGGGAGGCTGAGGTGAGTGGATTGCCTGAGCCCGCGGGTTTGAGACCCACCTGGGAACATGGCAAGACCTCATCTCTACAATAAATTTAAAAAATCAGCCAGGCGTGGTAGCGCATACCTGTAATTCTGGCTACCCAGAAGGCTGAGGCGGAAGGATCGCTGGAGCCCAGCAGGTTGAGGCTGCAGTGGCCGGGAGCGGCCACTGCACTCCAGACTGGGCGACAGAGTGAGACTCCAACTCAAAAAAAAAAAAAAAAGAAAAAAAAGAACCTTCGAAAATGCAGGAGACCCCTTGTGGAAATTGGAACTGGCAATCAATTTCTGATGAAAACCCCAAAAGCCCACGCCACAAGAGATAAGATAGACAAGTGGGACCTCATCAAAATGAAAAACTTCTGCAAAGCAAAATAAACCATCAAGAGAAGAGGGAGATAAGCCTACAGAATGGGAAAAAATATTTGCCAACTCTATATCTGACAAAGGTTTAACATCCAGTATCTTTAAGGAACTTAAATGTGTGAAAGGAAGAAAACAAACAGCCCCATTAAAAAGTGGGCAAAGGACATAAATAGACACTTTTCAAAAGCAGATGTATGGGCAGCCAACAGACACATGAAAAAGTGCTCAGCCTCACTAATCATCAGAGAAATGCAAATCAAAACCACATTGAGATATCACCTAACCCAAGTAAGAATGGCCATCATTAATAAAACAAACAACAATAGATGCTGGCAAGGATGCGGATAAAAGGGAATGCTTTTACACTGCTGGTGGGAATGCAACTAGTGCAACCTCTTTGGAAAACAGTGTGTTGATTTATAAAAGAAATAGACATTGACCTTCTGCATGACCCAGCAATTCCCCTACTGCGAATGTACCTGGGGGAACTCAAATCATTCTACAAAAAAGATACCTGCACATGCATGTTTATTGCAGCACTGTTCACAATAGCAAAAACATGGAACCAACTATG
This sequence comes from Tarsius wallacei, assembly GCA_963574415.1. Lineage (NCBI taxonomy): Eukaryota > Metazoa > Chordata > Mammalia > Primates > Tarsiidae > Tarsius > Tarsius wallacei. The sequence goes on along the minus strand of CAUYQG010178690.1, from coordinate 23,869 downwards.
TTATCCATCGAAACTGGACAGGATTTTAAAAAATGTAGTACATATACACAATGCAATATTACACAGTCATAAAGAAGGATAAACATATGGCCTTCGCAGCAACTTGGATGGATTGAGTCTATCATACTCAGTGATCTATAACAGAAACAAAGAACAGAATACCACATGTTCTCACTCATAAGCCGACCCTGAACATTTACCACAATATTATAAGAAAGGGATTGGCAGTAGAGGGATACTGCTGGGGAGGTAGGGGGAAACACACAACATCAATAAGTGTACCTGATCTCAAATCAGGCAAAGTGGGGACCAAAGGGAGGCCCAAACTTACCTGTACAATGATCACTTGTATACCTAATCCTGAATTGTACCCCTACACCTTTAAAATAAAAAAAACTCTGTCATTTTTTTCAGAAATAGAAAAACCCATTCTAATTTTTGTACCGCCTAACAAGGGTCCCCAAATATTCAAATAATCTTGAAAAAGAACAAATTTGGAGTACTTACTATTCTTGATTTCAAAAATTTACTACAGTTCTGCAGTAATCAAAATAGTGCGATACTGTCATGAGGACAGACATATAGATCAATGAAACAGAATGGAGAGACCCATAATAAACCTTGCATATATGGTCAATTAATTTTTGACAAGAGTGCCAAAAGTATTCAATTTCAACAAATAATGCTGATAAAACTGGATATCCTCATGCAGGAGAATGAAGATAGACCCTTACCTTCACCAAATATGAAAATTATGTTACAATGGGTCAAAGAGCTACATGTAAGAATGAAAACTTTAAAATTTTAGAAGAAAACAGAAAAAATATTCATGTCATTGGATTGGCAATGATTTCTTGGATGTAACACTAAAATCAAAGGCAACAAAAATACAAGCAGATAAATCGGACTTCTTTAAAAGTAAAAACTTTTGTGCATCAAATGACACTATCAAGAGACTGAAAAATCACTCATTCATGGAATGGGAGAAAATATTTGCAAATGATACATCTGATAAGGAATTAATATTCAAAATATATAAAGAATTTCTACAATTCAGCAACAAAATCAATCCAATTCAGAAATGGACAGAAAGTGGAAACAACTCAAATGTTCATTGATAGATGAATGAAAAATGAAATGTGGTGCATACATACAACAGAATATGATGCAGCCTTGGAAAGGAAAGAAATTGTGCAGTAAGCTACAAGAATAAACCTTGAAAACATTATGTTAACTAAATAAACCAGAAACAAAGTGACAAACATTGTATGATTCCACTTATATGAGGAACTTGTATGATTCTACTTAACAGACAAAAGTACAATAAGAGGAGAAAGAGGAATGGGCATTTTTTTTTTCAATGAGTACAGAGTCTCTATTTGAGAAAAAGAAGCTTAAAAATATACCTTGGGGTGTCATTATTATGATATTTTTCTTTGTAACTGTAGCAGAAAAATTTAGTATTAGACAAATTTATCATGATTTAATTCCAATATCTTGCTATTTGTAAACCTAAACTTTCATGCATGGTCTCTAGTTGGTCTCCATCAAATGCTAGAATTGTATATAGGATAATTACGTAATTTACTGTTCATGCTCTAGACACTTTTTATGCATGAAAGAGAGCACTATTAATAATTATGCCAAGACAACTAGCATAAACCAGACCTGTCCTAGGCAAGCCAAAATGTCTCATCACCCAGGATAGGAAAAGGTCTTTTTTCTTTAAAAAGCAGTATCTCCTTGAGTTAAATTACGGAGACTTCTAGTATAACGTGTCTTCCTAGAAAAAAAGGTGAGAACAGATGAAAATTTCAGCACCGTAATGTGTTTGCTTTTATCTTATATAATATTACTTAAATGTAAATATTTTACTGACCAGCATAATAGATGCATATTCGCTTGTAGTACTTTACTAAGAAAATATTTACTGAGGAGTTCTAAGGGCACAATTTGCCATTAAAATCATAGAGCAAATACATTATTACTCACTAGAAAGGCTTGCAAATAAGTGGAAATTTACTGTATGTCATTAATGTTAAGTGTGTAAGAACAAATTCTGCAAAGTAAGCAATATAGAGGCTATTCAAATGGCCTATGAGAGCATTTTGATAACACACGTTTTAGGATAGATGTTTAGTTTTGTTTTTTTTTTTCCTAATAATTGTTTCCAACAAAAGACCATTGTTTAAAATTACACTTTAGCAGGGACATAGTTAATTACTCCAGAAAAATAATTTTTAAAAAATACATATTTGGGCTGGGCACAGTAGCTCATGGGAGGCAGGGGAGAGACATTTGTAGGAACCCAGGTGTTCCAGACCAGCGTGGGCTATTTGGCAAGATTTCATCTCTACAATAAATCAAAAAAATTAGCCAGGCATGGTGGCAGACTCTGTGGTTCCAGCTATTTGGAAGACTGAGGATTACCTGAACAAAGCAGGTAGAGGCTGCTGTGGCTGTGAGCATGCCATTGCACTCCAGACTGAGTGGCAGATTGAAATTCGGACTCAAAAAAAAAAGAAAGAAAGAAATTCCATATTTGTACTTGGTCATTGCATAAGTACTAATGAGAGTGGGAAATTATGACAAGATATGAATAAGTGAGAGTGAAAAAGAATTCCCAATCACCTTGTGTTCGTCTATAGTATTCCACAGTTGCAGAATTGGACATCTGGATCAGCACAGAATTTGATGCTGAAGAGACATGTTTCTTCACCATTCTTGGAGCTTCCTCCCATGTGCAGAGAAAGCTATGGAGGTAGTTCCTTGTTCCTCTCTGCCACTTGGTGCGCTCAATTCCAAGGGTAGCGCTCAGCACAGATTTGCCAAGATGTTTTCCCCAACATAGGGAGTCTCTGGTAGCAGATTAGTAATGCCTGGGACTAGTGGTGCAATTGCATAACGGAGATTAAGAGTTTGGAAGTCTTGTTGGTTCTATACCAAGTTGCAACCTTCAACTAGCCTCAACCAGGAATTGTGGTACTATCTTAATGCCCCTCCTTTTATATCTTTGTTTAATTTTTTCAGTGGTTCAGAACAAATGTGATAAAGAGGTGTATTATTTATTGGACCTTTCAATGACTACAATTCTTGAATGAAAATGACTTTGTTATTCCACAGCTGAGACATGATGATTGTCAAGTGAGAAGAGAGGTGTGGATGGAGAGGAACCCATCTTGTCTAGCTTTCCCTCTCTCTCCAAGCATGTATGTATTCTTCTCATCAAAATTCTTCCCAATTCCATCAACATCGTAGGCATTGGGATTTATAGGATAGAGAAAAAGTGTAATTGAAGGAAGGAAAGGGGGAGGAAAATAAAGAATAAGAATTAATTACCGATATTGGTACTACATTATGCATAAAATCTCAAATTCTTATAACACCAGCGACTAGTGATAATTATCTCAAGTTCATAGATGAAGATTGTTTCTTTTATCTATTTCTATGTAATAAACTACCCTAAAACTTTTAGACTTTAAACAGTAATGATTTAGTTCTCATAATTCTGTGTTGGCTAGACTGAGTCCAGTGTTTCTTCTGCTCCATTTAGTGATGACTGAATTCACTCATACAGCCACACCCTGGCTGGCATTATTCATATGTCTGGTACTTCAACTGGGATGGCTAGAACCAGTCAGGGAAGGATGAGTTTCTGTCTCCATCAGGGTAATTGGACTTATGTTACATAGTGACTCACGACTCCAGGAGAGTGAAAACAGACACCACCTCAGTTATTAAGACCTAGTCCCAGACCTGGTGCTCCACTATTCTGCAATATCTTATTTAAAAGTCAAAGCTGGCTCAGATATAAAGCAGGAGAAGTAGACCCTTCTCTGGATAGTATGAGCAGCATGTGTACTTTACTACTAAAATAATAGTAGATATTGTTGGCAACCCATTTTGGTGACAATCTATTATAAAGAAATTAAAGATCAGACAAGATAATTTGTCCAGTATCACACTGCTAGAATGTGACAATTAAACTACCATGTGTGCCTGATTCTAGAGCTGAGTTTCTCCATTACACCAGGGGGCTTCAGACTATGCTTCACCTTACAACCCCTCAGAGCCCCCTTAGCTGTATAATAATAAATTATTTACATATGGATTCCTTTGACGGGAAGGTTCAAAAACTAACAAATTTGAAAACTAGCAACCTATACTGCTTTTTTTACTTTGAGGGATGAAGGCCATAACCATGTTCTCAAGTAATTTACAGTCACTCAAAAACAGTACAAAAGAATCTTGGTCATGAAAGAAAGAGCTGGAAGATTTCTCCCCATCCTAAGAACTTTTGTCTCTATAGCTACAGGTAAAAATATTAAAATTCCTTCAATGCTTTGCCCTAAAAGGTCTTAGCACTTCAGATAAAAATTTTCAACAAATTTTGCCCCCTAAAAATTTACTCTTATGCCACAATAGAAAATAATTTCCTATGGAATGAAGAAAAAGATTTCTAAATCAGCTTTCCTTGGCTTCTCATATACTTCCAGATAATTTTTGTATTCTATCAGTTAGTGAGTGCTTAAAAAATTAGTCAGTGTAATTACATGGTCCATGAATAAAAGAAAGTAATTTGACTAGAAAAAAATGTTTGTACATTTTAAAATCATATAGATTGATGATACTCAAGAGATGGCTGTAATTACTCAAACATTATTTTTATGGAAATAAATAAGAATATCTAGAAATACTATATATAGATTTGATGTTTTATTAATAAATAAATATGAACAAGAAGTTTTAGAAACAAATGCTTAATTTATTTATTTTTTCCCTTAATTGTGAGACTAAAAGTAGCCAAAATAATATAAACACATGAAGTGTTTTTATCCTTCAATTTATAAGATGTGGAGAATATGCATTATTTTAGAGCTTAGAGGAAAAAAAATTGAGATTTTGAGTGGATGCATATATTTGGGGAAGGAATTTTACTGTGGATATTAGAATTATAAAAATGGAAAGAATATTAAAATCATCTGGTTTATCTCTTATTTTAATTTGTGGTAGCTAATACCCAAAACTTATCCTTGACTTCAAGTAGAACATTTAAGAAGTAATTCCAGAGACAATCTCCAGTCACCTCTCCATAACACCATGCTACTTACTACATGTGTTGATTTATCTCTCCCCGCATTTCTCTTGGCACTTAATAAACTTCAACTTGCATATCACAGTAGAAAGGTAGGTGAAACACAATATAAGATACTTCAGGTGTATGGGGAGGCATGTCTATCATAAATCATACTTGAATAACTGACTTAACATATCCAAACCTAAGTTTAAGTGGGGTACTATATCATTTAAATGCCGTCACATTTTAAAATTTTCTTCTGCTCTTTACAAAGTGATAGAACACCATAATTTTACTCCTAAGCCTGTCATGCATCCATGTTCTGATTTGAAGACTTTAAAATAACAACTCAATTGAATTCTGAGTAAGTTTGAAATTATTTTATATTATTTTATTGCTGTAGAGTATGCCTAGCAACCTATATATAGGACATTAGTAACATAAATTCTGCTCAGACTAATGTCTTAGATTTGCTTTTTTCATGTACTTTCACATGTATTATTCTCATAACTTAGAAAGTGTTACATATTCCTACTTATTACTGAAGTGCAAATAGCAAGATGGTGTTCAATAAAGTGTGTATAATGCATTTATATGAAATTATAAATTAACAACCTACTCAAAACTTTTAAAAATGCTTTTTGCTTCTACAACAATAAGCCTTATGCAATCAAGATGTGGAAATAAATATCTAACATAGTTTTAAAATAAACATAGTTTTTCCTCACTGAGTCAAAGAAGAGAAAACAAGCTTTTCTATTAACAGCATATCATTCATGTGATTCAACTGAGCACATCAGTTTTCTAATTGTCAGATTATCTTATCTCTTCTTGATTTCTCTTTTATTTTATAACAGAAAGAAAACTATTTGCTCTTCATGGGTAAAATTTCTAAGACAATCTTGTAACTTCCAATTCCTTGAGCTCTGGTACTCCTTAAAATACTATTTCACTGATGATCTCAGCACGTAGCACTGACTTTATTTTTATTATTTTATCTATTTATTCATTCATTTAGCCATTTACATGGCTAACATGTAAAAATAAATATTAAATAGTATAAATATAAATATCATGCATTTTCCCTTGATAAATTTACCATTAATCTAGCAGAAGGAAAATATAAATTGTTACTCGGTTAGCAATAAAAACAAACTGCAGTCATTCTTCATGAGTGGATGACTTAATCCATGTAAGCAGAAAAAAATAAAGTTCTATACTTCTTTCTTCCAATTAGATGGACAGGAGTGGAATAAAGAAAAATCTGAAATATCAAAACTTTAGTTCCGCTAAAGAGCAAAGTCTGAGATGGTTGGCTTTTTTTTTCCCTTGTGGTGGAATACTTTAATTAATTTCTAGCAATGCAAAGTAAAACCACCATTCCTATTTAACATAGTAATTGAAGTCCTTGCCAGAGCAATCAGGCAAGATAAATAAATAAATAGTATTCAAATAGAGAAAGAGAAAGTCAAATTATCTATTCACAGACAATATGACTCTCTTCTGGAAAACCCTAAAGATTTCATCAAAAGACATAGTAAGCGACCTCAGTAAAGTCTCTGGATACAAAAGTCAGTAGTGTTTCTATATAACAACAAAATTCAAGCTGAGAACCAAATCAAAAACACAATTTTATTTACAATAGCCACACAAAAGATAAAATACTTGGGAATGCATCTAATCAAGGAGGTGAAATACCTCTACAATGAGAACTATAAAACACTGCTGAGAGAAGTCAAAGATGACATAAACAAATGGAAAAAATATTTCAGGCTCATGGATTCGAAGAAGCAAAATTGCTAAAATGTTCATACTGCCCAAGCAATCTACAGATTCAGCTCAATTCTTATAAAACTTCTAGCATTATTTTTCACAGAATTAGAAAAAAGCAATTCTCAAATTCTTATGGGAGCAAAAGAACCTGAATAACCAAAGCCATCCTGAGCAAAAAGAACAAAGCCAAAAGCATCACATTACCAAACTTCAAACTTTACTATAAAACTGCAGTGACCAAAACAGTGTGATACTGGTACAAAATTAGACACACAGATCAATAGAGAATCCAGAAATAAAGCCAATCACTTGCAACCAACTGATCTTCAACAAAGTCGACAAAAATAAACATTGGTGAAAGGACACCCTGTTCAATACATGTGGCTAGAAAAATGGCTAACCACATGCAGAAAAATTCAGCTGTTTCCCTTCCTCCTACCACACACAAAAAGTAATTCAAGATGGATTGAAGACTTAAATGTAAGGCCTGAAATTTTAAAAATCCTAATGAAAGCCTAGGAAACACTCTTTCAGAGATTGGCCTAGGCAGCAAATTTATGACCAAGTCCTCAAAAGTAAACGGAGCAAAACCAAAAATTGACAAATGGGACCTAATTAAACTAAAGAGCTTCTGCACAGCAGAACAATAGCAATAAGAAGACAATCCACAGAATGGGAGAAAATATTTGCAAGCTATGCATCTGACAAAGAGCTAATACAGAATCTATAAAGAATTGAAACAAATTGACAATATGTGCTGCCAAATTTAGCAGTGTCACTAGATATTAAGTCAATATGCAAAATTAATATTATTTTTATACCAGCAACACACAAAATGAATATTTAGAAATATGCTAAAATTTTTCAGGAATAAATTTAATGAAAGATGCACATATTTCCTGTAATAAAAACTATAGAACATCATAGAGAAAAAAATAAAGAACTAAATAAATGGAGGAACATACATATTCATGCATTAGAAGACTCAAGATTGTAAATATATCAATTCCCCAAAAAAATAATCTGAAGAGAATGTTTCGGAAAAGTTTACACATGCATTCTAAAATTCGTATAGAAATACAAAGGATAATAATAGTCAAGACAATCTTAGAACAGTACTGGAGGATATAGTTTACTTCTTAGTTATCATGACATATTTTAAACATATTATAACTAAGATAGAGGAGGAATTGATTTAAGAATAGATACACTGATCAATGGAAGAAAATAGAGTGTCTAGAAACTATCCACACATATATGATCACCTGATCAAGGGAACTCTGCAATGTACTTGGGAAAAGATGATCTTCTTTTTTATTTATTTATTTATTTATTTTTTGAGTTGGAATCTCACTCTGTCGCCCAGACTGGAGTGCAGTGGCCGCTCCTGGTCACCGCAGTCTCGACCTGCTGAGCTCCGGCGATCCTTCCGCCTCAGCCTTCCAAGTAGCTGGAACTACAGGCGTGAGCTACCATGCCTGGCTAATTTTTTGGATTTATTGTAGAGATGAGGTCTTGCCAAGTTGCCCAGGCGGGTCTCGAACTCACGGGCTCAGGCAATCCACTCACCTCAGCCTCCGAAAGGTGCGGGATTACAGGCTGAGCCACCGAGCCCAGCAAGATGATCTTCTTAGTTAACAGAATTGGACAATTAATTGGGTCCACTTTCCACTCTGTGCAAAAATATTTTCCAGATGGATTACAAATCTAAAATAGGAACACAGCAAATTTTTCATAGGAAAACATCCTCATGACCTGAGAGCAAGCAAAGATTTCTTATACAGAACAACAATGACAATAAATGTAAATGGAAAAAATGATAAATTGGGCTATTTTAATCAAGGACTCTGTTTAGCCAAAGTTGCCAATAAGAAAGTGAACCACATAGTAGAAAAAATTACAAAGCATATATCTGCTTTAAAATAAAATTTATATCCAAAATATATTAAAAACTTTAAGAAGTAAATAAAAAAAGACTAATCATTCATTAGAAAAATGGACAAAACACTTGAACATATGCCTTGAAAAAGAAGAAAATGAAACTTTGCTTACTTGCAAAGTAAAACCAAAGAGATACTTCCACCTATTCAAAAAAGTGACTAAAAATAAAAATTCTGATAATAATAAATGTTGATTAAGAATGTGAAGCCTCAGGAACTCTCACATACTGTTAGTAGGAGAGTATATTAGTACAGGCCCAGGCCTTCTTTGTCAAAGGATCCCATGAGAAGTGTTAGAAACAATGCATGTCTATGTTCACCAAATGTGTACAGTAAAATGGTCATAGCCGACTGTAATATCAAATAACTGTAAACTACCCAAATGACTATGAATATTTTTAAAGATAAAGGAAGTCTAATATAGTCACATCATTAAGAATAAAAAGCCTATTGCTGTATTCAGTAACATGGATGTACCTCACCAACTCAGACTCCAATTATTATATTCTAGATAACGTCACTTAGAGAACCAAAATGTTAATCTACTCTTGGAAATCAAAAGAGCAGAGAGACATGATAAGAGATTCTGAGATTTCAGTTGTATTCTGTTCTTTAATCTGTGTGCTGGTAATATGGTTGTATTCACAGTAAAATTTTAGCACACACACACACAAAAACATCTGTACACCAATAGATATGGAAATGAATGCTCATGCACCCTTATTTATAAGAGCCCCAAAGTCATAACTAACCAAATACTCATCAATTGCACAATAACTAAATAAATTGTGTTCGACAAAGAAGAGAATGGAATAATCTCACACCAAAAAAATGTTTAATCAAAGCAATCCAGACACAATAAAATACATACTGATAACTCTATTTGCACAAAGTTTAAATATTAAATAAGCAAGCAAACCTACAATGTTAAAAGTCAAAATGATGCTTACTTCATGGGAGGAAAGAGGTTAGACATTTGCGCAAGGACATGATGAGGTCTTTTAGGGACTAATAATATTCTGTTTTTCGACTTAAATTGTGGCCACACAGTGGATTAATTTTATAATTCATTAAGACATACTTTAAAGATCTGTCTGCTTTTCTGTATGCATAGTGTACATCAGTATTTTTACTATTATTTTTAAGTTACACATAATTAGTACATATTTGTGGAGTACAGTGTGATATTTCAATAATTTGAAATAATAATATTTCAAAGTGTAATGATCAAATCAGGGTAATTAGCATATTCATGATGACTAAAATTGGGCATTGCAAAAAACTTAAAAAGGAGAGGAGGTGCCAGTAGGATTCTGCCTGAAGTTGTGGATACCTGCTAAATAAGAAGTAGGAGAGACCAGAGAAGAAACACTGTGAGAAGCAAGGGTCACCTGCCTGCATAAGGTGTTTAGGGAAATCGATTCAAAATTGAATTCCGTTTAGCAGCATCAGTGAAATGAATTTTAAGAAGAGCAATAACTAACATTCGCTTTAAAGTGGTTGAATACAACTTACTTATAAGTTAGCTGCAAAATCTACTACACAGAATTAATTTGACCATGATTTTGTGAAAATTAAGAAAAGAATAGCCGGGCTCGGTGGCTCAGCCTGTAATCTCGCGCCTTTGGGAGGCTGAGGTGAGTGGATTGCCTGAGCCCGCGGGTTCGAGACCTGCCTGGGCAAGCAAGACCTCATCTCTACAATAGATCAAAAAATTAACCAGGCGTGGTAGCGGGCGCCTGTAGTTCCAGCTACTTGGAAGGCTGAGGCGGAAGGATCGCCGGAGCCCAGCAGGTCGAGGCTGCGGTGGCCGGGAGCGGCGGCTGCACTCCAGTCTGGGCGACAGAGTGAGACTCCAACTCAAAAAAAAAAAAAAAACAATAGTTCACAAGTCACTCTGTGAGACCAAACAATTCTCTGAGAAAAGAAAATCACAGTCCATTATTCCTGATTATAGTTACGAAAACTATATTAAAAAGCTAAATCAGAATCAAAGCTTATTTATATTAGGAAAGAAAGGCCTAAATAACAGTTAAAAAATCACTCAGTGTAACTCACTATATTAGCGAACAGTGAAGATCCATATGATCATCTTAATAGATGCTGATAAAGTATTTGACAAACTTCAGTAGGGATTATTGATAAGAAGTCTCAGCAAACTGGGAACCAAAGAGAACTTTCTCAACCTGATAAATGGCATCTACAAAAAACATGCAGCTAACAATGGCGAAACACTCAACGCTTTCCTCTAATAGTTTGTAAAGTTAGCATTATTTTTCCTTAGGAAATAAGATATGAAGCAATAAATGGTCAATGTGACAATAGACGTAACATACCTATACATTTAAACCTATAAAGTATTAATAAGAAAAAGTAGAGAAAATCTACACAAATGAAGATATACTCATTCATGGGTTGGAAGATTCAATATTATTAAGATGTAATAAGGACCCTGAGTAAGGAAGATGATATAGCAATGGAGATAAAAATATGAACCAAAAAGAAAAGAAAGGATGCACACAAAAGAAGATTTAGGTCTGAAAACTGTAGAAATTAGTCCTCTTGTTCTTGTTAACATACGGACACATCCTGATTCTATTATATTTGCTTTTTAAGAATTTTTTCATTTTATTGTAATTTTTATATTATCATTTTATTATTTACCTGTGTGTTAAAGACCCATATGCGAATTTATGGACACATTCTAACATTTCTAAAACATTCAAAAAATTAAGTATAAAAAGCCACATACAAAGGTTCCCCCACCTCTCCCTATTCCCTTAACTTCCTTTTATGCCATTTTTCACATTGCAATGAGAACACTTAACAGGAATTCCAACCTCTTAATATAATTTTAAGGCACAACGTGGCACAGTTGATGTCAGAACGTATTCATCTTGAATAACTGAAGTCTCCTATCTCTTGAACAGCAACTAATCTTTCTCTCCTCTCTCCATCTTCTGGCCACCACCATTCTACTTTGTGTTTCTATGAGTTTGACTACTTTAAATACCTCATGGAATACTTGTCCTTCTGTGACTGACTTCTTTCACCCAGTGTCATATCCTTCCCGCCCATCCATGTTGTTGCATATGCCACAGTCTCCCCCTTTTAAGGTTGAGTCTGTCATTGTATGTCTAGGTCACAGTTTCTTTTTAAAAATATATTTGTTTGTTTATGTTAATTAATTAAATATATATATATATATATATTTTAGTTCGGGTCTCACTCTGTCACCCAGCCTGGAGTACAGTGGCATGATTGGGGCCAACTGCAGCCTTAAACTTCTGGGCTTAAGTGATCCTTCCGCGTCAGCCTCCCAAGTAGCTGGGACTATAGGTGCACACCCAGCTGATTTTGTGTGTGTGTGTGTGTGTGTGTGTGTGTGTGTGTGTGTGTAGATAGGAGGTCTCACTATGTTGCCCAGCCTGGTGTTGAAATCCTGAGCATATGCAATCCTCTTGCCTCAGCCTCCCAAGTGCTGAGATTACAAGTATGAGCCACTGTGCTCAGCCACATTTTCTTTATCTGTTTATTCCTCAGTGGACATTTGGGCTGTTTCCTTATCATAGCTATCGTAAATATCACTGCATTAAACATAAGAGTCTAAGTATCTCTTTAAATTTTGATTTAAAACTTTTGGATATATACCCAGAAATGATATTTCTGTATCACAAATGAAAAGACAACCAATATTCATGGATTAGAATCTTTAATATTGTTAAAATGTCCTTACCAGACAAAGCAATCTACAGATTAAATATAATCCCTATCAAAATTGCAATAATATTTTTCACAGAAATAGAAAAAAAAAACATTTTAAAATGTGTGTAATACTAGAAAAGGTGCTGAATAGCCAAAGCAATTTTTATTAAAACAAGAACTGAGTTGTAGGCATCACAATTTCTGGTTTTGAAATATATCATAAAGCTAAAGGGTAGGGTGCTGCATAAAAACAGTCATAGAGAAAAATGGAACAGAATAGAGAGCCCAGAAATAAACCCACACATACATGGGCAGTTGATCTTCAATGAGTGTGCCTAGAATATGTGTTAAGGAATGAATAGTTTCTTCATAAAATGGTATTAGGAAAATTGATATCCATATGCATAAGAGTAAAATTGAACCCATATATTATTCCATACATAAAATCAACTAAAATGGATTAAGGATTTATATTTAAAACCTGAAACTGCAAAATTTGTAGAAGAAAACATACAGTAAAATCTTCATGACATTTGTCTCAAATCTGTTTAGTGGCTAATCATGGTGGCTCATGCCTGTAATCTCAGCACTTTGGGAGGCAGAGGTAAGAGGATTGCCAGAGTCCAGGGGTTCAAAACCAGTCTGGGCAACTTGGCAAGACTTCATCTCTACAATAAATCAAAAAATAAAATTAGCCAAGTGTGGTGGCACACGCCTGTGGTTCTAGCTACTTGGAAGGCTGAAGTGGAAGAATTGCCTGAGCCCAGCAGGTTGAGGCTGCTGTGGCCACGAGCATGCCACTACACTCCAGCCTGGGCAACAGAGTGAGACTCCTACTCAAAAAAAAAAAAAAATCTGTTTAGTGTGACAGTAAAAGAAAAACTGAGGCTGAGTGATTTGTACAGAAAAAGGTTTATTTGGCTCACGATTCTGATGGTTAGGAAGTTCCAGATTGGGCACCTGCAGTTGATGAAAGCCTCGGGCTTCTTCTACTCATGGCGAACGGCAAAGGGAGCTGGTGTATGCAGAGATCACATCACAAGAGAAGAGGAGAGAGAGAGATGGGGAAGGTGCCAGGCTCTTTTTAAAAACTAGCACTCACAGAGTTAGTTACCAACTTCTCAGGGAAGGCACTCATTCATTCATGATGGAGCTGCTCCCATGATCCAAACACCTCCATAGGCCCTACCTCCAACATTAAGCATCAAATTTAAACATGAGGTTTGGAGATGACCTACATGAAAACTGTAGCAACATTGGCCTAGGAAATCATTTCTTGGATATGACACCAAAAGAACAAGCAACAAGAGAAAAAATAGATAAGTAAATCTGCACAACAAAGAAAGCAGAGTGAAAAGGCATCCTACAGAAGGGGAGAAAAATATTTGAAAAAATCAATTTGACAAGGGAATAATATCCAAAATATATAAATCTCATACAACTCAATAGCAATAAAGTAAATAACCCAATTAAAAATGGGCAAAAGACTTGAATACACATTTCTTCAAAGAGGACATACATCATTAATCACCAAAATGCAAATCGAAACCACAACAAGATATCATCTCACATATGTTAGGATGCTATTACAAAGAAACAAGCAAACAAATAAAATCGAAAAAGGAAAAAATCTAAGGGCCTCAGTCATTCACACCAGTAATCCCAGCTCTTTGGGAGGTTGAACCAGGGGGATTGCTTGAGCCCAGGTGTTCCAGCCCAGTCTGTGCAACATAGTGAGACCTTGTCTCTACTAAATAAAAGAAATAAATATAAGTAAATAAATACTAGCCAGGTGTGGTGGCACATGCCTGTAGTTCTACCTACTTGAGAGGCTGAAGCAGGAGAATCACTTGATCTCAGGAGGTCAAGGCCCCTACACTCTAGCCTGGGTGACAGCATAAGATTCTGACTCAAAAGAAAAAAAAAAGTGGTGAAGTTGTGGAGAAATTAGAACTCTTGTACATTTTGTAGGAATGCAAAGTGATACATCTGCTATGGAAAACAGTAAAGAGGTTTCTCAAAAAATTAAAAAACTACCATATAACCCTACTCTATTTGATACATGAATATGGAATCAGATCCCTTTCTTTTTATTTAATACAGAGCCGACAATTCCCAACAAATCATTTTGTCATTTCCACCATGTCCTGTTTAAAAGACATTTTAAGTATATTGTGATTTATGTATTTTTGAATTACATGAAAGGCTAGACTTTGCAACCAGCTAGACTAAGTTCATTATAGCTCCACTCCTGCCGAGTAACTGTGCTACCTTTAGCAATTTATTTAACCTCCCTAACCTTCGGTTGTCTGACTATAAAATGATAATAGTAATAAGTATCTGTATCTTAAGTTTATTTTGATAATTAAAGGTGTTAATATTTATGAGGAGCTTTTACATTACCTTGCCAATAGTAAGCACTATATTATTTCTTATTATTTTGGTAACAATACCCCTTTTAGCTGTAACTACCCCCTCCACCCTCAATCCGTGCGAGGTATGTTTTATCCCCTTCTCCAGGCATGTAACTCAGGTCAAGTCGATGAGAAGAACGCATTCCTATGGCCAAATTGACTGTATCAGGAATAGAAACACAAGACCCAATCACAATTAGTAAAATATAATGAGACTTTTGAAAGCCTGAAAAAAAAATGTGTTCTTCTAAGTTGTGTATCATCTAAGAGTAAGATTTGAAGTTTCTATAGCCACCTTATGCTAAAGGCATTGATAATGGAGGCAGAACTGAGGTATTAGAGCTGAAAGTTAGCAAACCCAATTCTTAATGACATTATTCTGCATAATGTTATGTATGAGCTCAGTGAAGCCAATAGGATCACAGGATCTCTGTGTCTCTCTCTTACACACACACATCTATCTATATCTATCTATCATCATCTATCTATCATCTATTTATCTAATCATCTGTCTATACTTTGCTTACAAGATTGGTTTTTCTATCACTTGAAAGCAGAAATACCCTGATTCAGAAATAGGGTACTAAATATATCATTTTAGCATGCAGATGTGAATTATCTGGAATCAAATGGAAAGTAGAATGCAACTCTGCAGTCTGGGCTGAATATCACAATCATTTTTATGAAGTAGAAAAACAGTCATGAAGTAGAAAAACAGTCTTTTGCTTTTGGGGAATCAAACTTTAGACATTTTGGTGCTCCAGCATTAGATGATTTTGTAGGATGCATTCAAGTTGCTTGGTGCCCCCCAGGGGCTTCAGTAATATTACATGATAAATAAATTGATCTAGAAAGGAAAGACATTACATTTTTAGCAAAATAACTTCCTTCCATCTGTTTTATAATCTGGGTGGATAAAATTTTAATAATTGGGTTGGAAGAATTAGGTCTCCATCCTGAACTAAAATATTGTTAGCAGATCCTGGGAGGTGAGATTCACAGCAATAATTAAAATCAGTTCCTTGTAGAAGCCTGCTCCACTAGCCAGGACACTGACCAACTACAACTCATGTCATATTGGCTCTAGATTTGCTTGCATACTACCCACAGTTAATAACGTTTTTTGCACATTTAAAGTGTAAAATAAAACAAAGAAGAATATGAGACAGAAAATTTATGTGGCCAGCAAAGTTTAAAATATTTATTATCTGGCTCTATACTTAAAAAGTTTGGTAATCCCTGCTGGTCTCTGTCAAGAACTTCCTGTTTGGCTTTCTCTGTCAGATAAACAGAACAATCACTCATGTTGACAAGATGCAATTGGAATGTGCCCATAAGGAAAGGATTCGATTAGCAGTTCTTTCCCAATCCAGTACTACTTTTTCCCCCTAAATATTCTAAGACAGAGATTAAGATTGACAGCATGTTAATGAGGGCTTTAGGATTAGCAGAGTACCCAGGCCAAGACTGCTTTCTGGAAGCTAAATATTTTTTTAAAAAATCATAGTTAAGGCCCAATAAATTTTTTTTAACTTTCCTTAATGGCCTATAAAGTTTAAAATGTGGGAATTAATTAGAACCATATTACTTTTAAAAGAAGATGCAGTGTGAGAAAAACTGTACAGTAATGATATAATTAGGTACTGAGTCTGATTTCTTCAATAGAGGATAAAAGGAAATGGATCTCCGAATGGTCCCCAAAAGAGCCATTCTGCTGAATGCTCATCTGCAGTGTGGTCATGGAGCATGATAGACATGGTAGATTCTCTCTAAAATTAAACCTAGGACCTGCAAGACTAGCTCAACTAATTCTACTCCCAGAACATTTCTTCTCATTTCTGTCAAACTTGACAGGATATGTGCCCAGTGACTACTGTGTTGGTTCCCATGTTTCTATTTTCTAAATGTAATTCTGTCTTTCAACGTTTTGACTGGATATCTGAGTGCGGATCTCTTTTTATTTATCCTAGTTGGAGTTTGCTGATTTTCATAGATAGGTACATTCATGTGTTTCATCATATTTGGGCAGTTTTCAGTCATTTTTTCTCTTAAAACTTTTTCTTTTCCTTCTTGTAATCCTGTCTTGTGTTTGCTATGATTCTTAATATGTTTCACCTTACTTTAAGGCAATGTTCATTTTTCTTCATCTTTTTTTCTCTCTACTCTTCACATTGCATAATATCATCACTGTTCCAATTCACTGATTATTTTTCTGCCAGCCAAACTGTACTCCTAAACATCTCTAGTGAATTTTTTATTTCTGTTATTACACTTTTCAGGGTTAATAGTTCCACTTAGTTTTTAAAATAGCTTCCATTTTTATTGAAATACTCTATTTGATGAGACATTATCACCATATCTTCCTTAAACATATTTATAGTGTGGTCTTGACATCTTTATCTGCAAAGTGTGACATCTTGGCCTTCTCAAAGGCATTTATTGCCTTGCTTTTTTCCTGTGAATGAGTCACAGGGAAAAAAAGCCATTCTCTAGACATTTAAAATAGTATATCTGATACTCACACAGAGTTTGATGCTATTTTTTGTTTACTCATTTGCTCAGTGGCTTAGCTGGAATATTTTAATAAAACCGATATCCCCTATAGTGTACAGCTTCTGATGTCACTCCTTGGAGTGCATAGCCTAGGTTATGTTTACAGTCACCATTTCCTTAGTGAATTTAGATGGTGCTTTTTTGTTTTTTAATTCTCTCTCTCTCTCTCATCTCCCTACCCTGGATGAACACCCTGGATGTGACTCAATCTGGATTGCCTCTATTAGTATCACATTTAGCTGTTAACCTTTACTAATTGCTAGCTTATTTTTCCATTGTTTTGGATAACTCCTTGCAACTTAAATTGTTCTACACTAGGACCTATACATTTAAGCTCCTTTGCAGAAGTAACCTTGACATTTTGTTAACACCAGAAGGGCTCTTCTTACCTGTTTCTTTCCCTGGTTTTTAATGTTAAACTTTTTAGGCTGCTTATTGTTTCATTTGACGCTATTACAGAACAACTAGCATCTTTTTCATGGTTCGTCATCAAAATTTTAACTTTTTCAACAGTGCATTTAGGCTTCAACCGCCACTCAGAGTGTTCCAACTAAAGTCAGTCTCTTAAGGAGAGCTACAGAGCTCTATGTTTTTAGTCTGCATCTTCCTCTGGACAATTTGTGCTACTACTCTGGAACTGGGTGTAGGAAGAGCATCTCACTTCTTTCAGAGTAACACCTTTGTTGTATGAGTAAAGAAGGAATCTCCTTGTCTCCTTGAGGTGGCTCTTCTGGTGTGCAATCTCAGTCCTATTAATTAAGTTGGGGTGAGGGTACTTGGGGCCAAATATTTTTTGACTGTTGTATGTAGAATTGAGTTTGGATCAAATGCCAAAAACTCTTACTGTTGTTATTGAGATTTAGTAGTTTTTTCAAGTAACTCTTGCTCCATATGCTGTATGCCCTTAAGACAATTTCCAGAGAGTTTAAACAATAGTTTTGCATATTTAAAATTAATTTTTACCAATTATGCTTGTTTGGGTAAAGGACCCTCCCAAAAGCAATGCAATCACCATTCTGGAAGTCATAATCCTTGGATGTGACATTTTAAACTCTAGCAATCATCTTCCTCCTTGAAGGTAAAACATTGTTCATCCACTTCAGAAGACACAAGAAAAGATAAGTATCTTAGAATTTTCAAAATTGATGTCAAATTGAGCCACTGCTCATCTCTGGAACTGTTCACTTTTTGGTTCATTGTAATATAAATTAATTAAACATTTTCATGTTTAAGCCACATTTAGCTGCATATTCTATTTCTTGTAATCAAAAGTACTCTGATAAAAGAGTTTTTGATGCCTCAAAAATGGTGAAAACCAAAGCCAAAGAAAACCTGAATCAGAATTGCAATGTGGGAAACTTACCTCTGAGAGAACCAAGAAAGAAGCCATAAAGACTATGAGGAGGCTAATAAAAGGAAATGGAACATATTAAAGCATTCCAGCAGTATCAATAATTCCGGGATGATTCTTAATTAACTATGTTCCCAATTTAGTAGGAATGTTGATTTCTTCCAACGACTGGAAGATGTTATGACTTATGAACTAGCTTCAGGCTGATTCCACTTGCCTTACTTTGAATATCTCTTCATTACAAATTCCAAATCTTAATTTTTAGTTTTCATTGCATTTCTTATACCCATTAAAATATAGCTAGCTCTTTTACACAACTAGGACTCTCTAAAATATAGCAATATGATTGCAATAAATAAAGCAAAGCCTTTCTTATATGGAGTATTGAGAAACAAAAATAAAATTGGCTTAAAGTATGCACAACGGTATTATAACAAATAAACTATATATAAAGTATCCTCTTACATCCTTGTTATTCTGAGTTTGTTTTTAGCTTCTAAGAGATTGAAAGTGTTTCTGATTGCTTTTTAAAATACCTATTGATCTTTTCCAATAGAAGGTAAAATTTAAATTTTACATTATTTTCTTTATGATGAATGTACAGCACCTATAACTGATATAATTCTTGTTTAAGTTTTGCAAGTAAACCCAAAGATCGTCCCAAAAGTACATATCTAAAACTATGAAAAATAAATATAAAATAAATAATTAAAAATGCATATTTTTTTTCTACATGCATCTCTTTTCTTTTTACTTAGAACCATGTCCTACAGGTTCCCAAAAGTCTTTTTGAAAGGCATGAATTGCATGAGCACAATGCAGAAAGCACACTGGGAAAATGTTTTGTGGCTCTTCAAATGAGTGCATCTTAGCTGGGCTTGGTGGCTCAGCCTGCAATCCCATGCTTTGGGAGGCTGAGGTGAGTGGATTGCCTGAGCCCGAGGGTTCAAGACCTGCCTGGGCAACTTGGTAAGACCTCATCTCTACAATAAATCAAAAAATCAGCCGGGCGTGGTAGCACGCGCCTGTAGTTCCAGTACTCGGAAGTTCCACTGAGGTGGAAGGATTGCCGGAGCCCAGCAGGTCGAGGCTGCGGTGGCCGGGAGCGGCCACTGCACTCCAGTCTGGGCGACAGAGTGAGACTCCAACTCAAAAAAAAAAAAGAGAGTACATCTTATTTAGAAATGTATATACTCATATAAATATTAAAATAATTCAATGCAATCTACATATATTGATATTTAAATAAAATTGATTCCATGAAAGTGCCAATTAGAAGTAGTCATTCATAAAAATTATAAATACAAACTGAAAATAAATTTATGTGAACTTGACAACTAAACACACCACATCAAGTCTAATTTCTAAAAAATACTAATAACAGCTTAAAATTAGTGTGCTAACATTTAATAACAATTTGTTGTTTGGCGACTATCTTTACTATTATACAAATGTGTCCAAGGAATTTATATATTTACATATTAAAATCCATTATTTTAAACATTTGAAAAGAAATCTTTTGTCATTAAATATGAAAAAAAGTATTTTCTATAAAGGTAGCCACCTAGAATTCAAAATTTTTGTTTAAATTTTATATACTTCATCTGAGGTTTTTCAGGTACATCTGCCTGATCTTATTTGAGTGACAGTTAAAACAGCTGTCAGTCAAATAAAAATAAAGCTTTATCACTACTTTTTTTGGGGAAATGAAGGAGATTTCAGAGAAAGAACAAAGGACCTACTAGACAAGCCTGGGTGCTCTTCACCCCATACTACCCTGCTAAAAAGGACCAAACAATAAATAGACAACTAACATTTGACTATAGTATTTGAAGGACAGCACTGGAGTGCATTAGGGGAGTGAAGCAATATCTGTGAAACACAAAAATCTGGAATGACCATGTAGAGAGGGTCCAAAACCCCTGCCTCTGCTGTCCCACCTCTCTAACAAGGATTGACTCAGAGCCAGGGAAAACTTCCCTTTGTGGGGAAAAAGTAAGACAGAGGCCATCAGCAGCCTTCATTGCCACGACAGACATAAGCAGTTCTTGCTACAAAAGAATTCCACAGTCCTCAGAGGACCTGAGCCCAGTTTGTGAACTGCCTGGAACTCACATAACTCCATTGTTCTAGAGTAATAGCCATGTTGCACATCACCAAACCTTCATGACCCAGGCTGCTATAGCACAGTGCCATCTTGAAACCAGAGCAATTACTGAGGAATGCCTTGATCTGGGGACTGAAAGGGGGAGGTCTAGTATCCACTGCATTACTCCATTTCTGAGACTCCGTTGTCATTCCATCATACTAAGGTCAGTTGGTGAAACAACATGGCCCTGGCTTCCCAGAATTCAAACTAAGTGGAATAGTCACAACTCTGGCACCCAAGTCCACATGATACCCTGGCCATGCCAAGAACAGATGGTCCTTCACAGTGAGGAAACTACCCACAAGCTGCCTGAATCCCCTGGCTTGAGAACAAGCTCAGCAACCCTGACCATGGCAAGACTACCCCTGAGCCAACTGACATGCTGTACATGCATGCCCCTGATCTGAGAACTACCCCAGTGTCCTGGCCCCATCAAATCCATATTACCATTGCCAAAGACACTCAGAGTGTAGACCACTTAGGTACTCACAGGAATCTTTGATATGATTCACACCTGAGGAAACTGCATGGAGAGATATTACTGTGTTTTCCCCTGCACCAAAGTGCCAAAGTGCTGTACCCATGTGATACTTTAGAACCCATCTACAAAAAAAAGTTTATCCCTATAAAAGCTATTTCATAAAATTAGAAGAGGTAACTTTCCACCAGATGCATAAATACTAACATAGGGGCACAAGAAACATGAAAAAGCATGATACCTCCAAAAGAACACAGTAATTATCTAGTAACAGCAAAGAAAATAAAATTTACCAAATATCTGAAAAATTTCAAAACAATTATTTAAAGAAGACTCAAGAAGATATAAGGGACACAGTTAAGGAATTCAATAAAATCAGGAAAGCAGTTCATTATTTGAATCAGGAAGTCAGTAAAAATATATAAAAGAATCAAAGAGAAATGTTGGAGTTAAAGAATTAAATAAAAAATAAAAATACAATTGAGAACTTCAGTAGACTATATCAAGCAAAATAATTTCTAAACTTAAAGATATGTTCTTGTAACTAACCTAGTCAGAATGGAGAAAAAAGAAATAAATCTTTTAAAAATAAAGCCTACAGAACTTATGAAACACCATTCAGTAAACAAATTTTTGCATTATGAGATTTCAAGAGGAAGAAGAGATGAGGAAAATAACAGAAAACCTATTTATAAAATAACAGCTAAAAATGTCCAAGTCTTGGGAAAAATATGAATACTTAGATCCAGGAAGTTTAAACATTTCCAAACAGATTCAACCTACAAAATTCCTCTCAGAAGCACATTTTTATCAGACTGTCAAAAGTTGAAGACAAAGAGAGAATTCCAAAAGCAGCAAAAGGAAAATGTCAAGTTGCATAAAAATAAATCTCGATTATCCCAACATCAGATTTCTGAGCAGAAAACTTGCAGACCAGGGAAAGTGAGATGATATACTTAAAGTGATGAAAGAAAAAAAAAAAAGAAACAAACACCACCAGTCAAAAATAGCACCCAAGAAAGCTAGTCTTCAGAAATGAAGGTGAAATAAACCTCTCAGACAAGCAAAAGCTGAGAGGATTCACCACTGTGACACTGACCCTATGAAAAATATGTAAAGGAATGATAAACTAGAAGCAAAAGAATGATAATTACTATCATAAAAACACAGACCAGGCACGGTGACTCAAGCCTTAATCCCAGCACTTTGGGAAGCTGAGGCAAGAGGATTGCCCCAACCTGGGGATTCGAGACCAACCTGGGCAACTTGGTAAGACCTCATCTCTACAATATATCAAAAAATTAGCCAGGCATGGTAGTGCAGGCCTGTAATTCCAGTCACTTGGAATGCTGAGATGTAAGGATTGCCTAAGCCCACAGGTCGATGCTGGGGTGACCGTGAGCATGGCCACACTCCAGCGGGGCAACAGAGTAAGACTCTGACTCAAAACAGAAAAACAAAAACACAAACAAACAAAGAAAAAAACACATGAGGGTATAAAACTCACTATTAGAGGCAAATTCATAATCAAACTTCGGTTATTCCAACACTATAACGTGACTATGTAAATCTTTCAAGTCTGTAGTATAAAGATTAAAAGTCAAAATAATCAAAGATAACTATAGCTACAATAAGTTATTAAGAAACATTCCACTAAAGATGTAAATTAAGGCACAAAAGAGTAAAAGTCTAGAGTACTTTTATGTGACAAAAGTGAAGTTGTTGTCTACATAAAATATTCTATTATAAGATTCTTTATGTTAGCCCCATGATAACCACAAAAAAGAAATTAAAACAGATACATGAATGAGCAAGAAAAAAAATAATCAAAGCTTAGCACCACAAAAAATCACAAAGGTAGAAACCAAGAGAGGAAGGAAGAAACAATGTGCAAAGTATCCAGAAGAAATTTTAAAAATGGAGAAGTGCCTATTCAGCAATAATAACTTTGAATGAAAATAGATTAAATTACCCAATTAAAAAATATAAAGTGGTTGAATAGATTTTAAAAAACAAGTCCTACTATGTGATGCTTATAAAAGACTCATTTCACCTTTAAGATATGCACAGACTAAAAGTGAAGGAATGGAATAAATACTTCAAGCCAACAGAAACCAAAATGTACCAAGAGTAGCTATTTATATCAGATCAAATAGATCTCATATCAAAATCTCCAAAAAAAGTGATAAAGAAAATTGTTATATAATGATAAGGCGATCTATTTAGCACAAGGATATAACAATTATGAATTTATATGTACCCAACACTAGAACACTCCACTATATAAAGCAATATTATTACATCTAAAGGTAGAGAAAGACTACAAAATACCAATAGATGAATTTCAGCAGTTAACTTTCAGCAATGAAAAAATTATACAAACGGAAAATCAACAGAGACAGCAGATTTAAACTTAGCTCTAGGCCAAA
>CAUYQG010178687.1:0-21996 GCA_963574415.1 Tarsius wallacei | reverse complement strand
AGCTACTTGGAAGGCTGAGGCGGAAGGATCGCCGGAGCCCAGCAGGTCGAGGCTGCGGTGGCCGGGAGCGGCCACTGCACTCCAGTCTGGGCGACAGAGTGAGACTCCAACTCAAAAAAAAAAAAAAAAAAAAAAAAATTTTCATCCAATAATCCATCTAGGGCCAGTCCACCTTGGACAAAACTGAAATAAATCAGCTATATTTATGCTGCCGCCACCCCTCTTTTTGTCAACTCCAGCTGCTGAGGGTGTTCTCAGTCCCATCTCCCCAGCCCCTTTCATGGATCTGCAGCTTCCCTGCCTTCTTTTCTGTACATCTCCCCTCCCTTTGCTGTCAATCATTTTCATTTTCCACTTGAATGACATTGAGCACAATGTGCCTTTTTTAGGTATCATCACATCCTAAGCTTTTTCTTACACCACAGTGCAGCATGGACGAGACATGAACAGACATTAAGAAAGCAGAGGGCTCTTTTTCAGCCCTTTGGAGTCACATCATGTCCAAGGACTCATCACTGAGCTGATGTAACAATCTAGTGTAAGCACAGAAAGGGTCCAAGTCCAATACTCTCATTGTACAGATAAGGAAACCAAGGAACAGTGAGGTCAAGCAACTTCCCAAAAGTCATACAGCAATAATTACCAGAACGGAAAAGTAAGACACCTTCAATAAAGGGAGAGTGCATACATGATACAGTTGAGAAAGGGCTCTGCCTGGGGGAGGTGCTAATTTCTGGATGCTACCTAAGAGAATTACTTTGATCAATTACTTACAAAAGAAGACCTATTCTTATTGGTCATGCTTCTTTTTTTTGAGTTGGAGTTTCACTCTGTTGCCCAGGCTGGAGTTCAGTGTCATGCTCACGGCTACCGCAGCCTCCACCTGCTAGGCTTAGGTGATCCTTCCGCCTCAGCCTTCCAAGTAACTGGCACTATAGGCACGCGCCACCATGCCTGGCTAATTTTGATTTATTGTAGAGAGGAGGTCTCACCAAGTTGCCCAGGCTGGTCTTGAACCTGTGGGCTCAGGCAATCCTCTCACCTTGGCCTCCCAAAGTGCTGGGATTATAGGCGTGAGCCACCATGCCCGGCCCAGTCATGCTCCTTTAACTCGTTACTCCTTTACAGTGGGTCAAGACCAAGCCCTAGATAGCTTTTCTGATTGGATTAGGAACAAGAAACTCTAGGTTCTAGTCCAGGTAATACTACTACTTACAATTTGCCTGATCTTAGTAATGCTGTTTAACTGCTGTCTCCTTATGCTTCCCATCTGGCCTTGCTGTGTCCAACTGTGTGGACAGTTGGGGGATATAAGGCAAGATAAAGCACATAACATCTCTCTGCAGGATAGCAGTTTGCAGCATAAGAAGATGTGTTCTGCCCTGCCTGTGTACTAGAATCCTCCATGGAACTGAAATGGAGGTGTAGGGGTGTGGGTGGGGCCTGATGTCTGGGTTTTTTTTTAAAGCTCCACTCGTGATTTATTTTTTTATTTTTTGAGTCGGGGTCTCACTCTGACACCCAGGCTGGAGTGCAGTGTCACAATCATGGCTCACTGCAGGTGATCCTTCCACCTCAGCTTCTTGAGTAGCTATGACTACAGGTACAAGCCACCACACCCAGCTATTTTTTTTATTTTTGTAGAGACAAGATCTTGCTATGTTGCCTAGACTGGTCTTGAACTCCTGTGCTCAAGCAATCCTCCTGCCTCAGCCTCCCAGAGTGCTGAGATTGTAGGCATGAGCCACTGTGCCTGGTCTGTCAGTGGTGACTTTGATGCATAGCCAAATGTGGAAACCACTGAGAAAGTATAAAAGACAAACAGGACAGGAGAAATAAGTTACTCTGTTAGCTAATAAGAGGTCTTAGATTATCTGCACGTTTTAAACTCTCTTTAGAGTGAATAACTAAAGACTAATGTAAAGAACAATTAAATCTCATACCCTTTTCAGGGAACCCAAAATCCCAATCCAGGTTCCTTTTCTCTTCCTAGAAAAGCTGTACATTACTTCAGTTATATATATATTCAAATCTAGCAGGCTAAACACACACACACACATGCATGTGGGCGCGCGCGCACACACACACACACACACACACACACACACACACTCTATGAATCCTCTCTGCCTGCCTGCAGGCTAAAGTCAGATTGACTAATGTCTTTTATTCTTTAATCTCTGAGTAATCACTCTGGCCATAGCCTGTTCTTTATGGTCCAGAAAAACAATCTGATCAGGCCTCGGAGGATAGATTCATGGTAGCTCAAATCTCCAGAGTGGTGAATAAATCAGACTTGTTAATTTATTC
This sequence comes from Tarsius wallacei, assembly GCA_963574415.1. NCBI lineage: Eukaryota > Metazoa > Chordata > Mammalia > Primates > Tarsiidae > Tarsius > Tarsius wallacei. The sequence continues at coordinate 19,686 of CAUYQG010178687.1, read as the reverse complement.
CATTGGGATATTCTGTGAGAGTCCTAGCTCTCCTTTTTTAATAATTGAATTGCCTCCAGCAAGTTACTCAATCTCTCTAGGTCTCTAAGACAATTATTATCACTGATAATCACCCTTTACAAAGTATTTCCTTCTTTGTTGAAGCTGTTTTAAAAATATCAGTTGAGTGTTGCAGAAACTTGCTACAGTGGCTATAACATTAAAGACAATGAGTAAGAATGAGAAGCATGTTTTTTTTTTTTGAGTCAGAGTCTCACTCCGTCACCCAGGCTGGAGTGCAGTGGCACGCTCATAGCCACTGCAACCTCGACCTGCTGAGCTCAGGCGATCCTTCCACCTCAGCCTCCAAGTAGCTGGAACTGCGCCACTGTGCCTGGCTAATTTTTTAAAATTTATTGTAGAGACAAGGTCTCGAGAAGTTGCACAGGCTGGTCTCGAACCCCTGGACTCAGGCAATTCTCTCGCCTCCACCTCTCAAAGTGCTGGGATTACAGGCATGAGCCAACATGCCCGGCTGAGAAGTATGAATTTAAGGAGACTTTCTTTCAGTCCATGAGACACCAGAGTAGACAGCTACTACTTTTGTCTACAGAGAAACTCTTTCCCATCTTTGGGTGGGGACAGAACTTCCTTTGGTCGGGAGACTGCTCCTTTCGTCCTCCACATGGTTCTGGGGAGACTGCCAATCAAAGTACCTTGGACTCTTTCCCTCGGGCCATGAGGGTGGACATGTGACAGTGGATTAACCATGATAGCATCCTACTCACCTGGCCACAGTGATGGATCTGGGAACTTATCCAAGGACCAATAAAAAAGAGAGAGAGAGAGAGGGCGAGAAAGGAAAAGAAGAGCAGAGATTTTTCTAAATAAAGCTTGTGGGGAAAAGTATCTTTTCTTTCCCGTCAAGGAGTTTTATAAAGGTGACCCCAGAGCTGCCACATGAGAAGCCTGGGAGGAAGAGGCCACCCCCAAAGGGAAGAAGAAATGAAACAGTGAGAGAGAGACAGAAACAGGGAAAGAGTATTTTTATGGTATCAAGTTCCCGGGTCTGACAATCCTAGCATTATCCAGCAATTATTCCTTGAATTTTTGTAGCTACCCTAGGATTTTCCCTAAAGTCTCTATCTCTTTTTTTCCTTATGCCAATTTGTTTTAGAATTTCTATAAGCTTCAACCCAGAGTCTTGATAAAAGCAACACTCTGACAACTTTACTCTCAACCATACATTTTTAAAAAATTATCAAAATTTGAGGGTTTATCTGTCTAAGAACTGAGTCTATTCCCATCTTGCCGTGATCAACGCTGGATTGCTCTCTTGTTGCCTTGGTTACACTGGAACCCACGTTTCCAGAGCCCCCTTCCCCGAATGACTTAGGGTTAGAGTTGGCTGAAAGTGAAGTCACCTGAGATTCAGGGGTGGGAAGCAGCAGCTCTCGGGCTCTGAAGGTCATTGTGAGGTAGAGGTGGTGACAGACAGAGAAATGCAGGCAGTTTCTGTTTGTCCTCACCTTTCCTGCTCTTTGACTGCCGGCCCTGCTGACCAACAGTGACCCCACATCCACCAGACGCTTTGCTGTCAACTCCCAGAAGCAGTAGCCAAAGAGGCCCACGACAGCAGCCAGACCTGGTCTGCTTTCTGCCAGCTCCCCTCTGCTCACCCACGCCAGGCCCTTCAGTGACTTTCCTGTGGTCCTAACTCCCCTTTTCAGCGCCTTCTCCAGTTGTGTAACATCTAATTCTAAGAAGTTCCAAGCTCCACAATACTCAGTGGTTCCGAGTCCACACTCAACCCTGACTAATGCAGATGGTATTGGGTGGGCCCTGGCAAAGAAGCTTCCTGCCTACCCTCCCTGCCACCGAGTTCTGCTCTGTGGTTACAACACCTCCTCCTTTTCACATCTCTTCCCTGAATCGGGGGAAGGTCGAATGCTATCCCTGTTCGGCTGAACCACTGTGCCATTTGCAGTCGCAAGCTCCTTTTCTCTCTGACCTCTGCCTGGCTCACTTTCACAATACTTCCTGTTTCCTATTCCCAATGATGAGTCGGTCTGGCAGGCATCCTGAAGATTGAACACAGGCTGACACCCAGCTAAGGCAATACTGGGATGTCTTGTCCAAAGCTTCCCACTCAGGATTTCCAATGAGGAAATGTCACTAGATAAGGAAACACCTAAACCTCAAAGCGAACTCAGTGGGCACTGTGTATTGCCTGGAGTGATGCTAAAGAAATATTGTATGAAATGAATGAATCTAGCAAAAAAATGATTTGAGTTGGAAATCATCAAGGGATATTTTAAAAATCAACATGGTGGGGTTTTTGTAGCATGCATGGATTTGAAATTTTCTGTGGGAACTAGCCCTGTTCTTAGAGGGCTGAAGTTCTTCCAGCTCTGTGATGATGGCTCAAGGCCAAAGTCACTGACCCCAGCCTAGCCATCGCTCAATGAGAGTCAACTGGCCTCTCCAGACTTTGGCTAGCCTATCCAGATCAATGAAGTAAACAGAGAAAGATTTCAAAAGTCATCGTATCTCAGACTTACAAGGTTACCCATAATGAGAGAAGCTGACCCATATGTATCTTCATCCAACCTCTCTGGCTTTACCTGACCCATCTCTTAGTTGAGACTCCATGTCCTATACTACTGTCCCATCTCTGCAGGCAGATGCTGGGAATGGTGGCTCAGATCTATTTCAAGAGTTTTGGAAAAATTTCTTCATATAAAATTAGGCACCCTAATTTTTTTTTTTTTGAGGCAGAGTCTCACTCTGTCACCCAGACTAGAGTACAGTGGCATACTCACAGCCACTCTAGCATTGGCCTGCTGGGCACTGGCGATCCTTCCACTTCAGCCTTCCAAGTAGCCGAAACTGCAGGCTTGCGCTACCATACCTGACTAATTTTTTAATTTATTGTAGAGACGAGGTCTCGCCCATTTGTCTGGGCTGGTCTTAAACCCACGGGCTCAGGCAATCCACTCACCTAGGCCTCCCAAAGTGCTGGGATTATAGGCTGAGTCACTGAGCCCAGCCCACCCTAATTTTTAAAAGAATGTGATTGCCCAGGTTGGGCACAAATAGTAGAGTAGAGCCAGGTGAGGACTGGGAGAACTTGGAACATGTAAGAGGAAGAACAGTGTATTATAGACAAAGTTGAAGCAGGCAGCGACTGGTATTAGGCTTCTAGTATGTGCTGCCTACTTTATATCTCTGTTTACATTCAATTCTCACAATAACCATGAGGTCAGCCGGGCTCGGTGGCTCAGCCTGTAATCCCGCGCCTTTGGGAGGCTGAGGTGAGTGGATTGCCTGAGCCCGCGGGTTCGAAACCCGCCTGGGCAACTTGCGAGACCTCATCTCTACAATAAATAAAAAAAATCAGCCGGGCGTGGTAGCGCGCGCCTGTAATTCCGGCTACTCGGAAGGCTGAGGCGGAAGGATCGCCGGAGCCCAGCAAGTCCCGGCCACCGCACTCGAGTCTGGGCGACAGAGTGAGACTCCAACTCAAAAAAAAATAGCTAAAAGATTCTAGGGTCGGCTCAACAATCAACAGTGTAAGATAGAGACTTTTGCACTTTTTTGGCTGTTCTTTTAGTTCTTGCATTTCATAAACAAGCTTGTTATCTTTTCTTTACTCCGAGGAAGAGAATAACAATAGGATCTATAAAAAATTCCCTTTAATAATGAATTCAAGTAGCTAATTTGTTTATTGCTTTAGAATGTATAGTGTGGCTTTTAATATACCATGATGATTGGGCTGGGTGAATATCATTATCATCCTCATTTGCAGGTGAGTAAACAAAGAGTTAGAGATTCTAAGTGACTTGCCCAAGTTAATGGAGATTTAAATGAAAAGCCCCATAGTGTTGATGTTAACATTTGCATGCTTTCCACAGCTCATTATTTTGAATTTCATTTGTGCCTCTAGATGTTTAGCTGTATTTTAGTAATTTTTTGGCTTAAATGATTTTCTCTGAAATATTACGGACTTTCAAGGATTATATTATAAAGAAAATTTCAGAGCCTCAGGGCTGGATTTCTTTCTGTCGTCTTCATTATAGGATACCAAAAATCAGAGTGTGCTAACTGAAAGGCAACCTAAGTCCTGGTTCAGCCTGGGATGGTCTTTGTTTATGCCTTTGTCCTGGAGTTAATTACTGATAGTGTCCCTTTCACTCTTCAAATGGTTCCACTCTGAGTGATAAATTATTTGGCCACCTACTTAATGAAGATTTTGGAACAAGGCAGTATGTATCAAGCTTCTTCACTTTATTTTGCAGAAATAAGTTATTTATTTGGCTGTGTTTTCTTTCCATTCATATTTTCCTTCATTTCTTTATCTCATACTATATTGTACTTAGAGCTTCATTGACATTTAAATATGCAGTATATCCAGAATAATAGTGGTGATACTAACTTATTAAGTTGCTAGTCATTGATTACATTTATTAATAATTGATTTGTCTTAGCATGAGGTTACATACTTTATACTCACAATCTCATTGAATACCTGTAAAACTTTGTGAAGTGGGTACTGAAGTGGTTCTCCTTTAACAGATGAAAACATACGTAAACTGAAGTATACAGATGCTAAATAATTTGCCAAGGGCAGGTCAGAGCTCAATGGCAGAAGCATAACCTTAGCCCCTGTCTGACTTCAAAGTTTCAAAATCATTCCAGTAAAATCCAAGCCCAGTACTTTGGGAGACCAAGGTGGGAGGCTTGCTTAAGGCCAGGAGTTTGACACCAACCTCTACAAAAGATAATAAGTAAAGTAAAATCACAGCCATCACCTCTTACTCATTCTACAAGGATCTGCTTCTTATGCGACCACGGAGAAAAAGCTCTTATCCCTTGTTATTTACCAGATGAAGCAGAGCATAGAGGAATATGAGAAAAGGGAAGTGTTATATTCAACATGCTGTTGGAAATTTCAACTTTCCATAAACAGTTGTGTCTACAGCTCCAAAAATATTTGTAGAGAATACACAAAAACTCAAACCTTTGTTCTAGTATAGACTAAATATCCAGAAGATTTATTTCTTACTCTTCATCCATATGTTTTCAAATGGCCTGAATTGAATAGTCAGTAACCTGGCCAACAAATTTTATAACTTATTAAATTCTGAGTTAATTGAAGCTAAGCCTACCATTTATTATTCATGTGGACTTACTGTAAGAAAAGAACCAAGAGATCAAGCATAAATGAATAGTGTTTAACACAGTTAGCCAAACATTTGGTACAAGGTTGAGACATGGTAGGTTCACAAATATGTAACAGAGAGAGACTTTTGACCAAATTATATGCTATTGGGTAGAATTGCTGGAAAATGGCAGAAATTTGAACATTGGAAGTGAAAAAAAAAATCTCTGAAATTCAATCTCAGAAGTAATCTACATGAAAGAGAAAAACAAAATACCTGTGGAACAAAATACCCGTAGAATAACCAAAGTGTTACATTAAGTCCAAGTAGAGTTACTTAGGGTTCAGGCTGATTTGTATTCCAGGCTGGGCAACAAGGTGAGACCTTGTCTCTACAATAAATCAAAAATATCAGCTAGCATGGATCTAACTCTTCTTTTAACTGGGCGTGGTAGCAGCGCCTGTAGTTTTGGCTACTTGGAAGGATGAGGCGGAAGGATTGCCTGAGCCCAACAGGTTGACGCTGGGGTGGCCGTGACATATCATTTCACTCCAGCCTGGGCGACAGAGTGAGAGACTCCAACTCAAAAAAAAAAAAAAAAAAAAGAATGTAGTATTTACCGAATATGAATTCTGCCCTGAGAAAGATCAGTGTAGTAATGAATATAAAATAAAAATCAAATAAACATGTTGTTGACCATTTTGATGTTTGAGGAAATATTTTTGGGAGAGGGAGTTGAGAAAACTTACTAAACGCAGAGAGTTGCACAACCATGAAAGAAATGGAGGGCATTGCTTTGCAGACAGAAGGAACCTGGTAGCATTAGGAGTGATAAAGGGCCATTTATTTGTCAGCAGGTGGAGGGAGTAGCTTTGGGGACTGGGCTAATGGTGGCCTTGAAACCAGCACTGAAAACTAAGTGGAAAATGATTGCGACAAGAGTTACATGGTGAGCATGAGATTTCCTTTGTAAGATGCTGAAGATTATTAATGAAAAAACAAAATGAAGATATAACTTGAACAGATCTAGATTAAGAGATTTTGTAGAGGCTATTGCAGAAGGAGAATGTAAAAAAGAGATGAACATAGAAGTGCTTGAGATTAAGGAATAAAGCTGAAGAATAAACTTAATATAAGCTAGCATGTATCTAACTCTTCTTTTTACAGAGGTGAAGTAGAAAGCAGATTTTCTTCCATTCAGCCAAACCAAACACTAATAAAATTGGCCAGCATGAATGCAGAAATAAATCATCCCAAACATGATTAATGTGCACACGTAGCAGAGTTTCTGAAAGCAGGTACAAAGTACATTTTTCTCCACCATCACATAAACCCTGTATCATTTCCATAATTTGAAATTTTAGAATAAGAAAAAAACGAAAACTGGTTCTCAATACATCTATGAAGAGCGTCATTATAGCTATATTTGGCAAGAAAAAAAAAAAAGACAGGTCAGTTGAAAATACAAGGAGTCATTTTTGAAATTTTCTTGTTTTTCTTTATTGTGAGAATGTAATCGACTTGTAATAATAATACCCCGTGGCTTTTTCTTCTGATGTTTTTTTATTTCAATAGCTTTAGGGGGTGCAAATAAATACTTTTTGGTTACATGATTGCAAGGTATAGTGATGAGGAAGTCTGGGCTTTAAGTGTACTCTCCTCTCCCACTAGTGCACTTTATAATAACTCTAATAAATAACTCTAAAAAGTTCACACACTGCCTTAAGTTAGGTACCCCAGAAGCAGAGCTTGAGACAAGGATTATGTGGAAGAGATGTACATGTCTCTGGGGGTATTAGGAAGGAGAAGGGTAGCGGGAGAGGAAAGAGAAGGAAGTTGAGTAAGCTCCAGTTTGGTTCTACATGGGAACCCTGAAAAGTAAGGTTGACCTCAAAGCTGTCTCTGACCCAAGTGAGACAGCTGGGCTTTCATGCTTCTTCACTCCTGGGCTTTAAGTGTACTCTCTAGTGTATCTAGTATACATATTAAATCTAGTGCACTTTGTACCCAATAGGTGATTTTTCATCCCTCCACCCCTTCCCTCCCCACTTCTGAGTCTCCAATGTCCATTGTACCATTCTCTATGCCTTTTCAGATCTTTATTTTAGCTCCCACTGATAAGTGAGAACATGAGTATTTGGTTTTCGTTCATGTGTTAGTTCACTTCGGATGATGTTCTCCAATTTCACGTTGCTGCAAAAGATACTGCTTCATTCTTTGTGTTGACTGAATAGTATTCAATAGTGTATACATACCACATTTTCATTATCGACTGATCTGTTGATGCCACTTGTTTGCAATTATGCATGGTGCTGTGATGTAGATTTTATTTTCATAAAGGTCATGTTGGTACAATAGTTGCAATGGTTCTAAAAGGTTCACTGATATCAACAGTAATTCTCCTTGGAAGGCTGCTGAGATATTTGAAAATGTATCCAACAAAGGAAGGCAACAGAAGACTAAGTCAAACTGTGGAGGAGGTTAAATTTGTATTTGATTTTCTCTCACTTCTTTGTACTCTTTCTTCTTCTATTATTTATTCTTCGTTCACTTTTATTCCCAGCCTTATCTCTTCCCCATGATGGAAGGCCCCTCAGGACAATTTTCCCATGGACTCTTGCTGGCTTTCTATTTCTTCTTTCAGTCGTCAACAGAAATTCCCAGCCCATTCCCCATTCCCTTGGGGCTCTATATTCTTTCCTGAGAAAATGCTAATAAATGAACAGATTTAATATGTATACAGACGATGTTGGTGCCTGCTCAGGTCCTCACTGATTTCTTGTTCCTATCTGGAAGGCTCTTCCTGCCTTTGTGTTCACTCACTTTCAATGGCGGTGATCTGTTACTTTGGGAGCCTCTTTGCCTACAAGAATTTGGGAATTTATATGCTAACGGAGTGGTCCTTGACAAACAATCCAGGAGTGAAGAAGCATGAAAGCCCAGCTGTCTCACTTGGGGTCAGAGACAGCTTTGAGGTCAACCTTACTTTTCAGGGTTCCCCTGTAGAACCAAACTGGAGCTTACTCAACTTCCTTCTCTTTCCTCTCCCGCTACCCTCCTCCTTCCTAATACCCCCAGAGACGTGTATATCTCTTCCACATAATCCTTGTCTCAAACTCTGCTTCTGGGGTACCTAACTTAAGGAAGTGTGTGAACTTTTTAGAATTATTTATGTTTACTTATGATTAATGAATATATCATGATGCTTTCACTCAAAGAACTTATCTCTAATGATGGAATAGCATGGATATGTAAGGTAAGAACTGAATGAGCAATGCCTTTATTTTATTTTTATCTTTTTACTTTTTGAGTCAGGATCTCACTCTGTCAACCAGGCTGGAGTGAAGTGGTATGATCACAAACCATCGCAGCTCGACTTCTGGGGTTCTAGGAGATCCTTCTGCCAGTCTTTCCAGTAGTTAGGGATTACAGGCATGTACCACCATGACAGATTAATTTTTTTTTGTTTTTTATTTTTTATTTATAAAGACGAAGTCTTTTGCTATGTTTACCGGACTGGTCTCAAACTCCTGGGCTCAAGCAATCCTCTCGTTTTGGCCTCTCATAGCGCTGGGATTACAGGTTTGAGTCACCATGCCCAGTCTACAGTGCCTTTAAATAGTGTTCTGAAACTGTAGGTGAATGCCCAGTTGCCTATATATAGGGCAAGATTGTAGGTATAAATAGATTGTATCTTCAAATCCAAGTTACTTTTTTTCTCATCTGTAAAATGGGGAAAATCACTTAATAACTTCCTCTTGGGGGTTGTCGTTAAAGTTCTAATAAGATAATAAAATGTTTAGCTCAGTCTGTGCTTAACACATTCAATTAATTAACATTTGCTAATTTTCTGCAAAGTATATTATAGACTGGTTAAAATTAACAACTTTAAATAAGTCAAATTGAAATGAATTTAAATTATAGTTTTCCACCTTTCACTTTGACTTTGAGCAAATAGTTTACCTTTTCTAAATGTCTCAGTTACTGTGTCTAAAGAATGACATCCTTCAAATCAGGGGAATTTGGTTTGAAACAGATCTGTGAATAGATTTATAAGCAGCAGTTTTGTAGCAAAATATAAAGTAATTTTGCTTAATGATTGAGATTTTGAAATTAATGATTTATAAAGTATAGTAATTATTAGTGGTAAATCTCAATGTACGTGGTATGACACCACTTGATAAGGTTGAGAGCTATGAGTTGATTCTTAATGCATTGAGTCTACTTTCTGTTGGGTTTCTATCTTATGGAAGTGGGTTGGCTTTATTAATAAGGACATTAATGAGATTAAGTTCATCCATTTGATCTCGTTGTGGGCCAGTGAGCTTTGTTTTCTTTCATGATCACAGACTGGACTCTTAATCCTTGTGGTTATTATGTGGATTAGTAATGCTCAAATTAGAACACTAATAAAACTGGTCAGTATGAACACAACAGTTCAAACCCCAAAAGACCATTTATATATATGTATGTGTAGGTATGTATGTAATAATGCAACACAGCAAAGCAGGTCCCAAGCATCCAGGAGGGACTAAGTAAGGATCAGGGTGTTAGGATAGCAATAGAATACACTATAAACTCATGGCAATGACCAAAGGAAGATATTCAAAGTGCATATACAGGACAGGTGCAGTGGCTCATGCCTATAATCCCAGCACTTTGGGAGGCTGAGGTGGGAAGATAGCTTGACTCTTGGAGCTCAAGACCAGTAGAGGCAACATAGCAAGACCTCATCTCTACAAAAAAAAAAAAATTAAAAAAATAGCTGAGCATTGTGGTACGTAACTGTAATCTCAGCTACACACACACACACACACACACACACACACACACACACACACACAATCATAGAATTGAGAATTGTGGAGCCAGAATGGCTCCTTCAGTTCTGTGAGCCCCATCTTATTTAGGTATCTAGAAGTTACTTGGCTGCTTTTCAGCTCTTTTTAAATTTAAGAATTCAGCAACTCTTAAATCAACTTTGATTACCTCTGTGGTTTGCTATCCCAGAGCAAAATATACTTTTCCTACTCCAACAATAAGTCTATACTTAAGAATTTTCTGAAGAAAGTCATATACCTAATAGACCCAATTAACTGACTATTGTAACTTTATTCTAAAGAGCCCAAGATATTTTCTATTTCCCCTTAAACAAAGGATAAGATTTAATGCATGAGAAAAAGATATTACCACTCTTATTTTATAAACATAAGGCTTAGGGAGGTTATATAAAAGTCATGCGATCATTCCTTTTTTTTTTTTTTTTTTTTTTTTTTGAGTTGGAGTCTCACTCTGTCGCCCAGACTGGAGTACAGTGGCCGCTCCCGCCCACCGCAGCCTCGACCTGCTGGGCTCCGGCGATCCTTCCGCCTCAGCCTTCCCAGTAGCTGGAATTACAGGCGCGCGCTACCACGCCCGGCTGATTTTTTGATTCATTGTAGAGATGAGGTCTCGCTTGCCCAGGCGGGTCTCGAACCCGCGGGCTCTGGCAATCCACTCACCTCAGCCTCCCAAAGGCGCGGGATTACAGGCTGAGCCACCGAGCCCGGCTGACAATCCTTTTCTTATAGTATTACAATAATTGTTCAAGGTCCACTTATGAGTGAGAACATGTGATACTCAGTTCTTTGTTTCTGTGATTGATCACTCAGTACTATAGACTCTAAGTCCATCCAAGTTGCTGTGAAGTTCATAACTTTCAGACATTTTTAGGAAGAGGCCATGGAAAGAGGAATGGAACCCCAAACAAAGTCTATCTGGGCCTCACATCGAAAGGGGCAAAGAATAGATGTTTTCTCATGGGGTTATAATTAAAGTGGATGGGGAGTAATACGTAAGTCTTAGGGTCTGAAAAGTAGGGTTGAGAAGCACCTCTAGGTTCCCACAACGATTTCCCCAAGGCACACTGAACAAAGTGAGGATCATCCAAAGACTTTTTCCACATCAAGCATCTAAGGCTTTCTCTGGGCCACTGGTGGGACCTTAGTGGAAATCAACATGCTTCAGTTCAGTCTCTCTTACTAAATATGAAGCCAGACCTAGACAACAGCAAAGGAAAAGAAAAATCAACTTTTATACAAGTTTTTTTCCCCAAAGGCTTTAACATAGCACTCTGTAATTTCCAAGCTTATATTTTCAATTCAATCATTTTCCAAGAAAATGGAGGTTATCAAAATGATTGTTATTATCCACAACATTTGGTAACAGAAAAACAACAGGGCCATGCCCCATGTTAGTTTCTATTGCCATCCAGAATCAGCTCTCAAACAATTTCTATCACTTCTTTAATTCACCCGGGAGGAGTCTACTGACAACAGCTGTCCTCCACAAAATGGAAATCTTTAATCTCCAAATACTTGAACAAAGAAAAAAATTGCAGAAGACTTTGAAAAGGAAGCTAACAATTTAGATTTGAGTGACTGGGCCATCTATTTTTCTGATATCCTGTTTTACTTGATTTCCTAATCTCACAGAGGTCTTTAGCTCAGAAGAGAGCCTTCAGAAATGAGAAGGTGAGATTATGACATTATTTTTCAGCTAAGTATTAGTACAAGGCATTTTGTTAAGGTTTTTATTTGCTTATTCACAACAGGCATATTACATTTGACGCTACATCTGCTGCAGATTGCAAAGAATTCTATGCCTTTATTCATAACAGGTACTGAGCAAAAATAAAAGCAAAGTAACAACAATATAGAGTTCTTTATAATCTACAGCAGATATAACATCAAATGTAGCATAATTAAACTAAAATAAAATCAATACTCTTCATTAACATTCTACTTCACAAACTTAAGAATATTACCCATGAATATCTAATTGCAGTTTTCCCTCGTGAAGTTCTATTTAGAAACCTCTGTCAAACTGAAATTGAGCTCCCTGATCACATTAGTGAGCAGAGTTATTTTAGGAATAAAGGATTCTTGTCTTAAATCATTAAGACATTGCCTTTATGGCACAGCATACTTTTAGCAAACGCTGGAATCACTGTGTCCCAGAAGTCAAAATGAATTGCAGGGTTCGACATCATTTTAGCAAAAGTCAAGGGTTGACAATACGGCAAAGGCTCAGAAACTCAAATTAATGTAAGAGAGGACTCTACAGAAAGTGCTATTTTGGGAATGTTTTATATGAGCAGCATGGTCTAGTCTCAAGAGGCGTGGACCAATAGTCACGAACTCTAAGTCTGATGTTCTGATTCCTTTGCCAACTAGTTATGTCATTACAGGAGTCCCTGAACTTTTTTAAGGCTGTCGTTTCCCACCTGAAAAAAATTTCTTCTCCTAACCCATAGGCTTACGGAGCAGATAAAACAAAACAGAGTAGATGCGGGTACTTTAAGAAACAGAAATTGCTAAACCTAAAAGGTATTATTAAGTAAAAATAACCACCAGGTAAAATTCATCAAGTAAAAATCCTATGATAGCCTGCAGTTAAAAAAAAAAAAAAAAGGTGGGGGAGAGGGTAGAATGAATACATTGAAACAAATCAGGACAGAGGTGTGGCTATAAATTGAAAGGCTCTTTTTAGTCTAGAGAAACAGCTTTGAAGGGGCGGGGGTTCTAGCTGACTCCCAAACACACTCAGTCTAAAAGATCTCATGAAGGTGGATTCTGTTTTAGGAGCGTTTTGGGCAGTCACAGAGTTCTGAAATGGAGGCAAGCATCTCCATCTTAGGATTAGTCTTCCAGAGCCTGGCATGCCTCCTGTTGCAGCTGCTAGGTGGAGATCTCCAAGAGCTCTGAGATGCAGACCATCTGCATCTCAACCAGGGCAGGGCTGGGAGAAGCCCGGAGCACAGCTAGACAACCAGGAAGCTTCCAGCTACTAAGCTCAAGCAGGGCAGAAAAAATCTATTTCCTCAGGAAAATATTTGGAGGAAAGTTTTTCCAGTCATGGCTAACTATGATAATTGCATTTGACATTTTAAGAGCACAACACAATAGCTAAAACATGTCAATGTAAATGACTCTCAGTAGGTAATATAAATGGGTGCACATTCAAAGGCCAATTGCTCCCTTTTTTTGAGGAACTGTGCCTCCAAAGTTTCTCATGGTTGCAAGTTTAAAAAAAGTTTTAGAATGCGCCATGAATTTTGAGTAGGAATAATTTTTCTAATCTAGTATCCAATATTATAGAAAATAAAATTGCTAAATCCAATTATGTTGAGTAACTTATGCAATAAGACTATTTCTCAACTACATGCAGAGTAAAATTTAACAACTTAAATTCAGCCAGCCACTACTGTTCACTAAATAACAAATGTATGTGATAATAGAACATTAATATTATTACCTTAAGCAGCATGTTATTTTATGAAATTAAATATGTTGTGGTAAATTAACACTCCATAGCACCATACCAGTGTAGTCATACATTCTTATTCCCTATACTTGTTTATAAATTATACACATTACTAAAGGAAAAAGAGGAAGGAGGGAAGGAGGGAGGGAGAGAAGGAGGGAGGGAGAGAGGGAGGGAGGGAGAGAGTTAGGATTATATTTGTTACTTTGATATAATTGCTGTCTTTGATTCAAATCTCAGACTCGCCACTCAGTAACTATGAAAAAATTATTTAATGGCTTTAAGTCTCAGAGTCCTAATTCTCTGTAAAATGGAAATAGCAAAGGTACCTGCCTCATAGAACTGCTGTGAGAAGTAAATAAGTTACTCCATATAAAAGACTTGGCTCACTGCCGGGTACATACTAGTACTCAATCATTCTTATTGTTTATATGTCAAACATTTGCTATAAAACAATTAATCTCACTGTTTTCAATATCCTATTGATATCATTAAGAACAGCTGAAAAGTTCAATAAATATTTATTAGCCCTTTCTGATATCTTTTGCTGTCTTTCTAGCAGAAATCCCTGAAGTCTTATAAATAAAAGCTACCTTTTTTTTCAAAAGTAACAACAAAAACTTTTGTAATTGAGGTGGGAGACTTCTAACAATAATTCTCAGGATCAGAGAAGGGAGGCAGACACTCTCCTCCTAAAGCTGACAAATATGGAGGAAGGCAGGCATCATGCTACAGGATCAGAGAGCCAAAGTGTAGCTTTAGGCATTTGGTTGGTTGGTTTGGAACCCTTGACTACTTACTGCCCATGAAGGGAGTTTTGCTGGTTGCCTGTTTTTTTAGGTAGGTGTGTGTGTGTATGTGTGTGTGTGTGTGTGTGTGTGTGTGTGTGTGTAGTTGGGAAATCATATCATTGCATCCTTAAACCAGGAAACAAAACATATAAACAGAAGTATGGAAGGTGGGAAAGAATAACACATAATAAATGACTGCTGTCCTTAACCTAATGGAAAAGATAGACACATGACTATAATCTAAGACAGACTGAGATGAGTACCATTTTAGAGATGCCAGGTGTCAGGTGATAACATGCAAGATACTGACTTAGTAACAGGTTCTCATACACTGGCCCAAAGGAGAACAAGAGACCAGGAAGGCTCTTTGCAAGACTCTTAATTCCTTGGATGCAGGAACCACATTTATCTTGTTCCCCACAGTGTGCCCAGCACTTAGCACACAGCTTGGAAATTATGAGCACTGATACAAATGTGTTGAGTGAATGACTCGATAACTGAATGGGTACAAGGTGATGAGCCTAGGGTGTGAAAAGATGGCACTACCAAGAACTGCAATGGTAAATAAAAGACAATGCTAGTCTGCAGCAGGGAGACAGAAAAGGATAAAAAGTTTGGTTATTAAGGCAGAAAGTTTGCTGCTGCAGAACATAGAGTTAACAATGACCCTCAGGAATGCAGTCTTATTAGAGAGGTGACAGAACCTAGCACAAATGGGATTCAGTGTATTAAAAATATAGTCTAGATTTCATGTTTTTAAAGATACTTTGCTCAGGGTACACTCACATTCAACTCTCTTTTCTACCCACTATCTTGAGAGATAGTCACCATTTAGCTTTACCATCTTAGCATTTTACTACTTAGTTTGTCATTCTCCAGGCAGGAGAATCAAACTATTTCTTGATTACCTATGTAAAATTCTGAGATTCTTCTGAATTATTTTATTAATCTTTTAACTTCATCTACTGAAAGACTTATTTCCTTAGTGTTAATAAGTCTCTCCATCTCTTAGTATTTGGTCCAATGCCAATATAATTTATCTTTTGAAAATATTCTTTTATATAAAACATAGTTAATAAACTTAAGTAATCTAGATAAAAGATCCAACCTTAGTTTTAACTTCATCAGACGTGCTCAATAAGGCAGTAATGTCTTTTCCCAGAGGGAGATTCCAACTTTCCCTATTCTCTACACCCTCCCCATAAAAAAGTATTCCTAGTCTCCCAAAAAAATCAAGGACGAAGCCCTAACCATGAGCATCTGATGGGAATGACGCTTGGAAACAGAGAGATTCACTCCAAAACAAGATATTTCAGGTAGAAGGTATCTCCAGGGGTCTGTAGAGTGGTAATCAGATTAGGCTAACTTATGGAAAGAAATTCTTAGGTACACTCTCCAACCTCATAAAGATGGACAACCAAGACATTTGTGCCAAGAGGAAGAGTGAGATCTATTCTACAAAGATTTACAAAGGTAGATTATAGTTCCAGGGCAAACGTAATCCTCCTTTGGGCATTTGAATAAGCAGTACTTACTCAAACACCCTCAAGCAAAGTTGGCCAGTTTAAAGGCCCCATGGATCAATATGGACCCCAAAGTCAGCCCTCATTACAGAGAAGAAGGCTTATTGCTAAAAAGCCTCACTGAATCACCAAAGAAACCCATGCTGGCTACCTAATTTTAACCCAAACTAGCTTTTTATTCTTTATTCTTTCATAATCACAATTATTAAAAAATTCCAAACATATACAAAGGTATAAAGAAGAGTATAATGTACTTCCATGTACTCAACACTCAGCCTCAAAACTATTAATTCATGACCAACGATGTGTTCTATCTGCCCCAATCTATTTTCCTCAGCTCAAATAATTGTTTAAAAATTCCCAGACATCATAACATTGCATCAATAAACATTCAGTATATATCTCTAAAAGACTTCCCAGCGTTGATGACATTGAACTGAAAGGACTCACCAATTGTCAAACAGTACCACAACCTGACCCAACCTTGTGAAATTCCAAATATTAAAGATAAATAGAATATTTTAAAATCTTCAAAAGAGAGAAAAAGAAGACTGTTGCAAAAGGAAAAGAATTAGGTATCAGACTGCTCAAACAACATTGGATGATGGAGGTGGGGGGAATACATAAGTTCCCAGTTTAAGTTAAATTAGTTTAAGCCTCTGTATTTCCCCTTACCTAAACTTTAATTTCATATTAAATTTTAAATAAGGGACAAAATAATGACATTTACAGTAATGTAGGAACATTGGAATGTAGAAAATTAAGACTTCAGAAAAAAAAAGGAGTATAAGGGATCCAAGAAACAGTAAAACAAACTAAGCAGTCATGAAAAAAAAAATTCTAGGCTGGCAGGTATGCAAACCCAAAAGCAATGTCTTCAAGATGAGAATGGATTTTATTTAATAAAAGCCATAATTTTTTTAAAACCAGAGGATTTAATGATATGGTAAAGAATGCTTATGTTCTTTGTATCTTAAGCATAAAGCAAAGCCATTAGAAAATTCAGGAAAAATAGAAAATTGTACTCCAAAGTCATGGTCTCAACTTGGTTCTCGGAAACCAAAACAAACTATTTTTGTTTCAATAGAGACAGAAAGAGAGAAAAATATCTTTTGACTACAATTAAGAAGCAAGAAGCTGGGTGTGGTGGCTCACGCCTGTAATCCCGGCATGTTGGGAGGCCAAGAAGGAGGGATCTCTTGAGCCCTGGAGTTCAAGACCAGTCTGGGCAACACTGCAAGACATTGTCTCCGCCAAAAGATCCAAAAATTAGCTGGGTGTGGTGGCACTCGCCTGCAGACCCAGCTACTTGGGAAGCTGAGGTAGAAGAATCGCCTGAGCCCAGGAGGTGGAGGCTGCAGTGAGCCATGATCATGCCACTGCATTCCAGCCTGGTTGACAGAGGGAAGTCCTGACTCAAAAAAAAAAAAACAGAAGAAGAAGAAGCAAGAGTTCAGTTCTGCAGGACCACATTCTTCTCTGAAAGTCAAATCATACAGTTAATTCTACAGTAAATAATATTTATTTGATCATATTATAAATGTTTTTTCAGTTTTTAATTTTTAACCATTTAAATATAGCTAAGAAAAGAATTTAAATATACAAATCTTGAGAATATAAAATTGGACTAAAAATGGGGGAGAGAAAAAGTAGTATACAATTATAAATTCGTATTAAAGTTAGAAACCACAACCAAAGATCCAAAAATAATATATCTAATCTGGGCACAGTGGCATGTGCCTAGGATCCCTGCTACTAAGGAGGCTGAGGTAGGAGGATCACCTGGGCCCCAGAGTTTGAGCCTAAGCAACACAGGAAGACCCTCTCTCTCTAAATAAGTAAATAGACCAGGCACGCTGGCTCAAGCCTATAATCCCAGCACTTTGGGAGGCCAAGGGGAGAGGACTGCCTGAGCCCGCGGGTTTGAGATCAACCTGGGCAACATGGTGAGACCTTGTCTCTGCAATAAGAATCAAAAAATTAGCCAGGATAACTTTCCAGCTACTTGGAAGGCTGAGGCAGAAGGATCACCAGAGCCCAGCAAGTTGACGCTGGGGTGGCCGTGAGCGTGCCACTGCGCTCAAGCTTGGGCCCCAGAGTTTGAGCCTAAGCAAGCCTGGGTGACGAAGTGGGACTCCAACTCAAAAATAAGTAAATAAATAAGTAAATAAATATTTTTTTAATAATATACCTAAAAATGATGGAGGAGCGAGGGAAAGATGTGTGAGGTAAATTCCTCTTCCATGATTGAGATTCAGTAGATATTATCTAAAGTTGATAAATCAATGGATAAACATATATTATATTTTATGTATAATATTTCAAGAGTATAAGCAGAAAACTCTGGAAGTGATCACCTCTGGGGAGTGGAACTGAAGGTGGATAGCCGTGTACTCTTCATTTAATATCATTCTGCAGGCTTAGAATTTTTTCACAATAATATGTTTCATTAGAAATAAATAGGAGAATAAATAAATAATGGTTAACTGTTATTTATATGCTTTCATTTGAAACCTGTTTCCCTGAGCACTAAGGAACAGAGAACTATTCTTATCTGGTACAGACCTCCCAAGAGCCAAAGTGTTAACAGGTGATAATTTACTCTGATGCCCCAAACACAGTATGATAGGCATGATTAACTGATAGCTAACACATTCCCCTTGGAGCTTGCTTGCCTCCTTCTGTCCATCACTCTTGCTCTTTTTTTCCATTTAACTGGCAATAATAATAATAGTACAAACACATGACTATACTTTCTATGTTGTCTTTATTATATAATCCTTTTTCTGTACTTAAAATGCAAGTAGGTGAATTTTACAAAAAAGGAAAATTAAGATGCTTAATTTGGAATGTAATCCCCAATTTACTTTTTTTCTTATTTACTAGCCACCAATTAAAATGAAAATGGTCTCTCTTCCTTGAACTAAATATTATTGTCCCCTGGAATTTCCCCTTTTTTTTTTCCCTCACAACCTGAGAATCTGCCTCTTCAAAGAAGTCTGCTACAGTAGGCAAGTCTTGTTTGTCCTCAGATAAATCATTTTGCTCTATCACACTAGGCAATGTTTGCATGAGTATTGGGCGATTCCACCTTTCTTATAATAGGCTTTATCGCTTTGGTAAATATGTAAATGAGACCGATCTTTCTGTAGTTCTCAAGTTTTTTATAGATGGGAGTGAGCGGTAGAAATTCTCAGGTGCTCATATGCAATGATATATCAATTCACACACTTTGACAAATATGTTAATAATTTTATCCTTGAATTAATTCAAGACTCTTGGTTGCATAGCATCAATTCCTTAATTAGAGCAATCTGAATCCCACGTAAGGTCTTGACTAACTGTGCTACCATGGACAAGTTGCATAACTGAGGCTCAGTTTTGTTTTGTTTATTCTGTGAAAGGAGGATAATAACACGTTATGTTATTATGTTATGTTCCTGACTGTCTACAACAACATTTTCATCATTCTCTTTCCACTTTATCTGATCTATTTGTCTTAATCTTAGTGTATATCTATCTGCTATTACTCTATATATCTGTTATTTTCTTTATTTCCTGTCTCCAATAGTAGATTGTAAGTTTATTAAGAATTGGACTCTACCTACTTTGATCACATCTTTATCTGCAAGCCCTTGAAACAAGGCTTAGCACATAGCAGCTGCTCAATAAATGTTTCTTGAATGAACGGTTGAATGAAGAGCATTGCTGAGGTGATTAAAATGAGATAACATGTAAAAGGCTTGACATTTTGGTGAAAAGTAAGTACCTAGTGAAAGGTGAGTATTTTTTTTTTTTTTTTTTTTGAGTTGGAGTCTCACTCTGTCACCCAGACTGGAGTGCAGTGGCCGCTCCCGGCCACCGCAGCCTCGACCTGCTGGGCTCTGGAGATCCTTCCGCCTCAGCCTTCCAAGTAGCTGGAACTAC
>CAUYQG010178678.1:0-12222 GCA_963574415.1 Tarsius wallacei | reverse complement strand
TGTGAGCAGCTTCCTTTTCCCAAAACATAACTAAACAAACTATTTCTATGAAGCCTGTGCAAAACAATATAATGGGAACATAGTGGTGGCCATGACTTAAAGAACAGTCATGCAGAATTTTCCTCAAGACTTTCCGTGGGGACTTGCCACTTGCACGGAATCTCCCCGGGGCCTTGCCTCCCGGAGAGTTGTCTTCACTCCGTTCCCATGCTGGCTCTGAGATTGTCATGGCCCCCACCAGGTATAA
Organism: Tarsius wallacei; assembly: GCA_963574415.1. Classification (NCBI taxonomy): domain Eukaryota; kingdom Metazoa; phylum Chordata; class Mammalia; order Primates; family Tarsiidae; genus Tarsius; species Tarsius wallacei. Next base: position 11,975 of record CAUYQG010178678.1, on the reverse strand, counting down.
TAGTTATCACCTTTCTCTCAACGTTTAGTCTTTCAGGTTGCTTTTTTCATTTAAAATATGCATCTCTTGAATTTTTCTTATGCCTCTGAATAAAAGAATATTTGATCAAAGTGAAAAATAAATATCTTTCTCTTCTCTTAAATAACAACTGGTCATCAGAATTGGGTAAATTCAGGTCTGTGTTAAGACAAAGTCAGTATTCAATATTATTATGTTTTTACAAAATTTTACCTGTGTATTTGTAATATCTATGAGAAAACCAAACAAGAAATCTGGAGACACTATCAAAAATGAGTGCCAGAATAAAACATATAGAATTTAAATGATTGAAAGTAAGTCTAAAAAGTATTGGGAAAATGTTAATGAAAGTAACAAGAGAAAGTACTTCTGTTCCAACCATCTCACTATTTTATTCTAATAGTAATGTGTTCTGCCTTTTTGAGATTTTGCTGATTCTAAAATCTTCATCCACTGGGGAGCAAAAGGAATAACAATAAATTGACAAATCAGTCAGGAAGTTCAAACTCCTAAATCAATCAGTAAGATCAAATTCCTATAATATGTTTCAACTTTGTAAAAAATGATAGTGACATAGCCTGTGTCCCTATAGTCAACATAAAATGAAAAATTAGTCTTTTCTTTATTTGTCCTGAAAATTTCTACCTTAATAATGACTGTAGAAATCTTAACAGAGTATATATAACCATTAAATTTAAGTCTTTCTGCAGATTTATTAAATTTCAAAATTGGATGGAAATTGAAAACTCATCTAGTGGCTAATTCATCTTCACTTTACAGAAGACGGGAGACAGGCTTACACATTTGAATTTCTATTTCCATTTTTCTGAGTATAATATTAAAGAAAATAGACAGTTTTACAGAGTGATATCTTGATTCAAATGACACTCCTTTAGCATCAAAGGCAGTGCTAGACATTTACACATTCATCCCTAAAAGTTTCAACTATTGAGTATTAAGAAGTGCTTTGAATAAGACTGACACTAAAAATAAAATAAACAAGTGAGCAGTGATTGTTCTTCTCCTCTTATAATAGGAAAAGGATGCAAGGTAAGAAGTCATCTTGTTAATGACAGATTTTGTATACTAGTAGTAAGTAAGCTTTCTACATTTTAATTTTTTGTATAATTAAAAAGTCAGCTCTGTACACTTTCTTTGACTGAATAACTTCTTATCCTAAATGTCTACATTGCATACCTTAAATTTATTTATTTTTTTTTTTTTTACGTTTTTGCTAGTGTTTATAAGCAAAGATATTGCCATGGAATCTCAGAAAAGAGTGCATTATTTATTGTGGACAGAGAAAACTTTAGTAATCACAGAATAGATAGCTGGTATTATTTTTTAAACCTAAGAGAAAATATTGACATGTGTCATTAAAAAAAGTGTCCCTTTAAGGATTTAACTGAAGAATTAACATATTCCTGGTATATATGTGTTGTCAATATTTATAACCCTTCAAAGTGAACAATATCTGCATCTCATGAAAAATATCTCTCAGTTTTACAATCTAACCAAAATTTGAGTATACTATATTTTAAAGCACAATTTTTCTTAGACTATGAAGTTCACTTGAAACTAATTATTATAAATAACTAATAGAGGTTTTTTGTGGCTATTCTTGGATATCATTTAATGCTAAATGTGATGTAAACACAGATTGTCTAACAGCATTCTCCAATAAAAGTAGCAGAGCTCTTTAAAGAAATGGCCAATTCTAGGTAGAAAACATAACAAGATGAGCCCCGAGCATCTTTTAATATCAGAAAATAAAGTAACACTCAAAAATAAAAGGATGGACATATGTCAAAGTAATACAGGAATCAACTGAAAGAACTTCCAATCATTAAAGACAGAGTTTGAACAAGAAAATAATGTATTGTTATATTGTAACCTAAAGTGTATCATTATGTTATAAAGTTATAAAATATTATACTGACATAAATAGATGATTGGATAAGCAAAGGAGTGGAAGAGAAACATTCCATGTATGGAAAAGCTCCAATCTATGTGTATATTCCCTTTCAAGGAGGTGGAGCATGACTCCCCAATGTTGGCCACACAGTGACTGCTTCCAAACAATACACCACGGAAAGGGGTGGGGATAACTTTTCAGTGAAGAAACCTGGCAAACATGACCACAGCCAGGTCTCAAGGATAACACCAATAGTGATAATTCATAATGATAGTATTAACCTCAAGATGATGTGATTCAAATGCCACTTTACCTCTGTGGTTTTCTTCCCAGAAACACACGACCTCAGTCCAACCAAAATTAAACATCAGACAAAACCAGTTTGAAGGACATTCTATAAAATACCTGATCAATATTCCTTACAACTGTCAAGGTCATTAAAACCAAGGTAAGTCTGAGAAACTGTCTTAGCCACGAAAAACTTTACAAGATATGATGACTAAATGGAATGTGTTATCCTGGAACAGAAAAACCTCACTAAGGAAAAACTAAAGCAAACTGAATAAAGTATGACTTTTGGTTAATAACAGTATGTTATTTTATTGTTTTATTTAATAATTAAATTTAATTTAATAATAATTTATTAATATTAGCTGTGATAAATGTACCAGAATCGTGTGAGATTTTATTTATAGGGAAATCTGATTATGAGATGGATATATGAAGTATCATTGGGATATATTAAGTATCATTGGGATACATGTAGTAGCATTGTAGGTTTTTGTAGATCTAAAACTATTATGAAATAAAATGTTTAGTTTTTTAAAAATCATGTGAAATGTTTCTGTACTTGAGCAATGTATAAAATTCCTTTTTATATGAAAGCAATCACTATAGAATCCAGAATACTTTTACTAGACTAGCCATATCTTCTGTTCCAATTAGAACTAATGATTATCCACACATATGAATAAATATAATAGTAAAGATAATTTATCTTTAACACTCCCTTTTCATTAAACTTAAGACCTACAAAACTTTTTTAAATTCAAAAATATAAATAATAGAAAATGATTTAGCCTTGACCCGGAACACCTTAAAATAAGGTCATAGTTGTCAGGAGAAAATTTGAAGAACTAACATAAATTTGAGCAGTGATGTTTCTTACAGTTATATTTAAATTTTATCAGTTTATTTTGTCAAATATTTTTCTATGATTTTAAGTTATACAGTGGTGATAGGCACATAAACAAACATTATTTTTAGGCAGGTGCCATAGACTTACTAAGTTACTACATATCTTAAAATAGAAACAGTCTTTCTGTAGACTAACAAAATATAGGAGTGAGGAGAAAATTAAAGATGTATCTGAAACTCCTCTGTAAATTGGAAAAATACCATAAATGTATGTCATTATACTTTTTTACTCTAGATTTATACAGAAATGCATGTAATTAGTTTGTTCATTCTCACTGTTCCATGCTATTCCTTTATGTGAGTATACTGTATTTACCCATTCTTGTCTTGACAGGTATTTAGGTAGCTTCCAGTTTTCCAGTTTGAAACTAACACAAATACTGTTATCATAACTATTTTACTACATGACTCTTGTTGAATATATGCACACACTTCTCTTGGATTTATAGGTCTTAGGTTATACATATGGATATTACTGCTAGATTTTGATAAACAGAAATTTTCTTAAAAGTTACAGAATACTTTTGTTTAAAAATAAAATGTAAATAAACTTTCTTCTAAAATGAAAGGAAGGAAGAAAGGAAGGAAGAAAGAATTGGTTAATTAACCTCTGAACTCTTGGTTGAATACCAAGCATAAAATACATTTGTAAAATATTGTTCAAATGAATAAAATAGAACTTTTTTGTTATTTTTATGTCAAAAGCATCTACTTTGGGTCTACTCTTCAAATGACTGACTTTCAAGAAAGTCACGTAATAGTATAGGTGATGTATTCTAAAATTTGACTTTGTGAATAATGAAAAGAGTGCTTATTGGGGCATGCAGCAGCATTCAGAATGCCCTTTCTCTATATAACATGTCAGAATAAGAAATGGCATACTCTGTAAAGGAAATTAATTTAAATATGTGAAATAAAAACCCACCTTTTTGATAGAAAAGATATGTTGTATAAGTTAATCTTATTTATTGCCTACCTGGACAGGTAATGTATTCAGGCTTTTTCCATCGATTCCTTTGTGGTAAAACAGACTTGAAACTCTCATCATGTATCTCTCATCATCATCACGTCTCAACTCTTTCTTCACTTCATGTGTTCTTATCAAACATGTTACTTAATTATAAAATTCTGTGTTTTTAATTAACAAAATTCACTTCCTACTTCTTTACTGTATCAACTGTGGCAGTCTTTCCTTTTTAAGCAATGACTTAAGCCTTGAGAAACTATGAAAATGTGATTTCTATGTTTCTTTAATAAGTCATATGCTACCTGCATGGAATATTTCTCCATTCTAACTATAGATTCATAAATAAATCATGTTTTTTAAAAAACATTCTGTTTATTTTCTGAAATTTGTATTTTCAAATGATCAATTACAAATATTGAAACATGCAATGCTTCTCTTTAATAGGCCTAGAAAGACCAACATTCATCTATATTACATAAATAACCATTTCACAAGTTAATTTCAGAATTTATTGACCTTCAAAACACTGAATATACCTTTCTTATCAGAAATATTATATAAGAACATCACTCATGATTTAAATACATTGAAAAATATTAACACTAGACTTTGTATCTGCATATGTACATGTAAATAGGTGTGTGTATAAACCTGTATTCTTGCACCTAAATTCTATACATAGCTACATAATGGTCCAATAAATATAAAAGTTATTAGTCATTAACTTGAGAAATATCTTCAGTTTTCTATTCTGTTCAATGTACTGTGCTAAGAATTGGAAGGATGACAAGGCTGAAAACCCAACAGGTAAAATATGGCCCAGAAAGGATTGTAATACATTCTCACAAGTGAACATAAGTTACAAAATGATATGTCATGAGAAAAGTACACAGCAATACTTGGTTTGTGAGGATAGTGTTGTATTTTATAGAAAACGAGGAACATCGTGATGATAAAAACATGATGTGGGTTTTGAGAATGATGAGTAGAAGCTACTTATAAATATGGGAGATAGACATTATATGCAGGGAAAACAACACGGGAAAAGACATAGGGCTAGGGCAGGGATATCAAGTAGTTTAGTTTGGGGTAGAAAGTATACTAAGGGGAGGAACAATAGGTAGAGATGAAGGTTGTCAATTCTATCCTGACCTCAAAGAGTTAGGCACACTAATTCTGATTCCTAACAAGATGGGAAATTTCTATTGAGTCACAATTTCTCTAAATCTTATTTCTTCTTTCATATGTAAAATAAGGAAGTTGAACTAGATCAAGGGTTTCCAAAGACAAATTCATGGAACACCAGTTAAAACAATTATGTTATGAATAATATATAATATTGATTTAATTATATGCACATAAGAATCTTTTTTATTTAAAGATGGTATGCCATTCTACCCCAGTAGACTAATATGCTTCAAACAAGTGTCATAAAATTGTTTTTGATGTATACTTTTAGAGATAAAATTACTATCCTTGTGGATAATATATTCATATTCAGAAAACTAAAAAAAAAAAACAGTGAATAGAGAAATTGGAAATATAGCTGAGAAAAATGTATACAAATTACTACATATTAGATGGCATTATTAGAAAAGTTGCATTTTATTAGAATAAAAAACCCAGAGACAGTTTAAGCAAAACATGTATAATATCTATGTGAAACAAAATTTAAGGAGCTAATAAGAAAGATTTTATCATGACTTTCACCTCACTCTTGTAATCAAAACTGTCACAGAAAAATAATAGGAAAGTTATCCAAGTTATCTTCTTGGATAAGTATATTAAATATTTAGAAATGTAAATAAATATCTTCTCTAATGAAAAACGTTAATTTTTTGCACCAGACAAAAAATTATTATCTACTATTCTCATAAAAATATGCAAGAATGTCAAAGAATATTCTGATTAAAAATTATATTGAGGGAGTACATTCCTGTCAGATAATATAAAACCACAATTATTAAAACCATTGCAACTTGCACAGGAATAAATAGATCAAAAGCGCAAATTAAAATGTCCAAAATAAATTAGACTTATAAGATGTTTGACTAGCCGGGCTCGGTGGCTCAGCCTGTAATCCCGCGCTTTGGGAGGCTGAGGTGAGTGGATTGCCTGAGCCCGCGGGTTCGAGACCTGCCTGGGAAACTTGGCGAGACCTCATCTCTACAATAAATCAAAAAATTGGCCGGGCGTGGTAGCGCATGACTGTAGTTCCAGCTACTAGAAGGCTGAGGCGAAAGGATCGCCGGAGCCCAGCAGTTCAAGGCTGCAGTGGCCGGGAGCAGCCACTGCACCCCAGTCTGGGTGACAGAGTGAGATTCCAACTCAAAAAAAAAAAAAGAAAAGAAAAAAAGAAAAAAAAAGATATTTGACTATATGATAAAGGAACAAAACTAGTGGCGTGTTTGAATTACTTTATAATGGTATTGAAAACACAGAGCAGCCTCTGGATTTAAAAAAAAATGGGCCATAAAATTAACTAAAAGAAAAGCAAATTACATGAGGTTCAAAGATTTAAACACAAAAAAAGAATTAATAACAGCATTAGAAAAAAATATAAGAATTTTTAATAGTAGGTTGAGAATAAAAATAGTATTTCTAAACACAAAGTAAAGAACTCTAAAAATAAGTTATGCCTAAAAAAAAAGTTTTGTTTTTTTTTTAATTTGCTAAGTACAAAAACACTATTGTTAAAAACCAACTTGGAAAATTGCTTGCAACTCATGTAATAGAGAATGAGGTATTTTCCTTTATGTACATGATAGATTAAAGATGGCTGCAAATTTGTTAAACTCCTTCCTTCTAGAGGTATAATGTATTTTCCCACCCCTTTCTGGGCTGACAATTGACTACTTTGAACCTATAGTCAAGTTAAAGTGATGTCATCTCTGTTCCAGGTTTTTTCTTTAAAAGGATCACCAATTTCTGCCTTGACTAATTGGAGCCCTAACCACCATAACTGTGAGGAAAACTAAGCTTGTCACATTGAGAGACTGCATGGAGAGAGATGTTTGACTAGCCCCCAGATGTTGTGTGAATAAGAAATATTGAGAAAACTATAGTTCTAGTTCCTTTCTGAGTGCCATCACGTGGTAAACACTAAGCAAAAAAAACCAGACTGAGCTCACCAACCCTCAAAACCATACAAGATAAGTATAAACTGTTGATTTGCCATTGAGTTTTTAAGATGATTTATAAAGCAATAGATACCCAGAACAATAAAAAGAGTGTCTATAAACCAATAAGAAAATCCAATAATCAAACACAAAAGTGAGCAAAATATATATGGTTGTCCCCAAAAGGACAACAGCAATAGCTCCCACCCCATGTGATTTTCAGCTGTGACTTTTCCACAATGCCATCACAAGTCCGATTCTTCTTCCCCTTGAATCTAGGCTGATCTCAATTCCTTGCTTTTCCAATAGAATGCAGAACAAATGACATTCTGAAACTTCTAAGATAAAGTTAGAAAAAAGTCTTACAGTTTTCACTTGGGTCTCTTGAAACATTCACTCTCAGGTTGCTTCTCAAAGTCAAACTGTATGTCATTAGAAACCCAAACCACGTGAAGCAAACAAGGCATAGTCACACCATTCAGTAGTTCCTGCTGAGCTACTAGCAAATGACCATCATCAACTGTTGTCATGTGAATGAACCATCTTGGCCGTCCAGACTAGTTGAGAATCCAGATTACTGAAGTCCCTTCTACTATCTAACTATGACTGCTTTAAGAGAGAACTGTCCTCCTAAAATCATGACACTGGTTTTAGAACTATTAAGTTTAAGGACAGATTTTTATACAATAGAAAATTAGATTTGTGACTTCTTATATATTTTCATTCCACATGCCTATCTGCAATTTAACTCCTCAATAAGAGAGTGGTTGTTAATTTGTGGTTTTCATTTTCCTTAATCTGGATAGTACTTGTGGCTGCTTTGAGTCATATAGTATCATAGAAGATACATTATGCTGTGCTCTCTCTTGGTATAGTCCAGAAGTAATCTGGAAGCTTCTACTTCTTGCCTCTTTCGAATATTTGTTCTGTAGAAGTATCCTCTTGGAAACATGCTACCACATTAAAAGTGTGACACCCTTGAGACAATTGCATAAATTTGTTAAATTCCTTTCCTCTAGGTATAATTTATGTCTCTTTCCCTTGACCCTGGACTGACCATAGACTACTTTGAAGCTACAATATCCCTTAAAATGAAATTCCATGTGGAGAAAGAGAGAACAAGGAATACTATGACGGGCAGAATAATGGCCCTAGAAAATGCCCATGCTCTAATCCCCAGAATGTGTGTTCATATTACCTTAAATGGTAAAAATGACTTTTGCATGTGTGATGAAGTTTATAAACCTTTAAATAGAGATATTACCCTGGATTATTCAGGAAGGGACCCCATTAAATTGAAAGGCTCTTAAAAGTGGAAGAGGAAGGTAAAACAGTGAGTCAAAGATATACAGAAAAATTAAAAATAGAGTAGATGTAAAGCAAGAGAAAGAGAACAGGACTCAACCTGATATTGCTGGATTTGAAGATGGAAGAAGAGGGTCATGAACCAAAGAATGTGGGCAGCCTCTAGAACAAGTTGGGAATGGCCCTCCCTTCAGCTGACAGCCAAGAAAAAACAGGAACCTCAGTCACACAACTAGGTATAGTTCTGAGTCAGTAGGAACTGAATTTTGCCAACAGCCCAAGTGAGCAGGAAAAAGACAACATGCCACCCTAGGGCCTCCAGAAAGGAGTATGATATTCACACCAACTTGGTTTTAGCCCAGTGAAACCCATATCAGACTTTTGATCTACAAAACTGTAAGATAATAAATATGTGTTATTTAAGCCACTACGTTTATGATAATTTGCTATGGCAGCTATAAAAAACTAATGCAAGTACCAAGATACCAGACATATGAATAAACAATCTTGACCATCCAGCCCAGTCAAGTCTTCAGTGACTCTGGCTCTAGCTCCTTAGCTGCCATGTGTCTGCATCTATATTAAATAACAAGCAAAACCTGCTGAGTTGAGCCCAGTCAAACCAAAGAAACAAAAAAAATAATAAATTTTTGTTTTAAGCACTAATTTAGGGAGTTGTTTTTACGGAACACTAGAGAACTGAAAAGAAATAAAATGGAAACAGACAACTGACCCTTCTCCCAAAAAACCATTAAATGTTCTTAAACATACGGAAAGGTGCCTTGGGAGGCCGAGGTGAGTGAATTGCCTGAGCCCGCAGGTTCGAGACCCGCCTGGGCAACTTGGTGAGACCTCATCTCTACAATAAATCAAAAAATTAGCCGGGCTTGGTAGCACACACCTGTAGTTCCAGCTACTTGGAAGGCTGAGGCGGAAGGATTGCCGGAGTCCAGCAGGTCGAGGCTGCAGTGGCCGGGAGCAGCCACAGCACTCCAGTCTGGGTGACAGAGTGAGACTTCAACTCAAAAAAAAAAAAAAAAATACGGAAAGGTACTCAATTGTGGGAACTGCAAGTAAAAGTATATAGGCGAACTATCCATTTCAGTTCTGGCATGTAAAGATCTTGAAAGCCTCCACTTTTATCTTTATAACATGGAAAAGCTGAACAAACTGGAAATCATTTATTTTACTGGACCCATCAGAGAACCAAGGTCACAAGAAAAACCATCACTCCAAAACCTGGAAAGACAAACTCATCAATCCAAGAGACAGCTAAAATCTGCTTAACGGGAACAGAATCTACTGAATCTATAGACTGGTAGGAAAACACAAACACTAATTCTGAAGTATTCCTGGAGGCATGAGAGTGTGAAATTCCTGAAGACCACAGTCTTACTGGGGCCCCCACACTTTTGTGGTTTTTAAGTCTAGGAGCCCTACCAGGTTTTCACAATGAAGAACTAAGAAAGTTCTCTTTATGGCTCTGGCAGAAGGAGAAGCATATTATTACAAAATATTCCCTAAGACTTCTCCATAACAACGACAAAAATTCCAGTGGAAAATATTGTTTCAGAGTTATATTCCAGTTGAAGGAAAGTTATTTTTCTCCTTCAACCAACTTCTATCCCTTCTGTCTTGTATAAAGGGGAAAAAACTTGGTCAAGAAAGGTCAGGATAGCAAAGAAATACATTGGAAGCATTGTAGTCAAGGAAGAGAGTAGGGAATGAAAAAAAAAAATCTAAATGACTGAAGAAACACTTATAAAGGTCACAAATAGCTTCAAGACACAGGCCACTAAAGCACTGATATTTGGACCTGCACTCATGTTTTTCTCAGCACTATCCACAATGGCACAAACATGGAACAAACCTCATCAACAGTGGACTGGATGTTTTAGAATGTGGTACATATACACCATGAAATACTATTCAATTATAAAGTATGAAATTATGTCCATTGCAGCAATGTGGATGTAGCTGGAGTCATAATTCCAAGCAAATCCCGCGTAGAAAACTAAATAAATAATGAATACTGCATGTTGTCACTTATATGTGGGAACTAAACACTGGGTGTATATGGATATAAAGATATAAGTAAACACTGGGTGTATATGGATATAAAGATAGGAACAACAGACACTGCAGACTCCTAAATGAGGATGGAGAGACAAGGGTTGAAAAATTACCCATTGGGTACCATGTTATTTGGGTAACAGTTTCAATAGAAGCCCAAACCTCACTTTCATGCAATACACCTTTGTAACAAATCTGCACATGTACCCCCAGAATCTAAAATTTTTAAAAAGGAGATTATAGAATATTAGCCATCCCCTGCACCCAACTACCACATGAATAGAGCTCCTGTATAATTACAGTGAATTATAGCTGAAAGAGTTGCAGAATGCAGATCTTCTATCAGGGTGAATATTTAGAAAAGCACAGATTCAAGAGAAAAGACATAAAAAAAGACAGTAGTGAAATGGGAAGACTCTGGCACTTATAACTATGGTAAAGATTAAATGCAGCACAGTATTTATTCAGGTTAATGTAAAACTTCACATTAAAGGCCAATCTGACTCAATTCCTACATTTGATATGATATATCTAGTTTTCAACAAATAATTACAAGTTGTGTCAAAATACAAGATAAAACAGTCTGCAGAGAAAAGCAAGCACCAGAGCCAGACGCAGATATGACACAAATGTGTCAGATATGATACAAAAGAGCTCCGTGGAGCTCTGTACTTTTTTAACTACTCACCCTGATGGAGCATCTGCATCCCACAACTCTGTCAACCATAATCCACTGTAATTATACTTGATGCCTGTTCATGTGGTTGTAGGGTACAGGGGAATGGGTAATCTTCCATAATCTTCTAATTATATCTCAGTACGTCAGTGGACCTGTGTCTTGGAGCTAATGGCCACCCTTCTAAATTTTCTCCAATGATCTAGCTTTTTTGTCTTTCTTCCATTTCCAACTCTCTTGCTTGGCTACAACGCTTCCAGTCTATTGGCATTCCAATCTATTTTGAATTCTTCAAATGGAATGATCAGAGATTTGGACTTTAATTAAGTATGCTTAATGCTAATGGTTCTACTAGGGAAAATAGGCAACATGAAAGAATACATGGGTAATGTAAGCAGAGATATAAAAACTCTAAAAAACAAATCAAGAGAAAACACTAGAAATCAAATACTCTGTAACAGAAAAGAAGAGTGATTTGAGGGGCTCATCAGGTGGTAGACTACAAATGGAAAAAGAGAATGAATGAGATCAAAGAGTGATCAATAGAAAAGATAAAACTAAGCCGGGCTCGGTGGCTCAGCCTGTAATCCCGCGCTTTGGGAGGCTGAGGTGAGTGGATTGCCTGAGCCCGCGGGTTCGAGACCCGCCTGGGCAGGCGAGACCTCATCTCTACAATAAATAAATTAAAAAATAGCTGGGTGTGGT
>CAUYQG010178676.1:0-11538 GCA_963574415.1 Tarsius wallacei | reverse complement strand
GACGGAGTGAGACTCCAACTAAAAAATAATAATAATAATTTAAAATTGGGTGAAAATTCTCCCTTTTTTCTAAAATTTCATCTTATTTCTTCATTTGAAACTCTGGTTGTCAACATTCATACATTTATAACTTTAAAGTATTTTATCTGATTTCCAGTTCATAAAAATGTTTTTATTTTAAAATGGATCTTGTTAAAATGTAAGTTCTACACAGGCTCTTTTTCTTTCCTCTCCGTCACTTGCTCAGAGATTAGTTTAAGTTCCTTTTTTATCAGACTAATGCAGATTGAATGCTACTTCTCTGGAAGATCATTAGTCTGTTGGGGGTTTGATTTGGTTGTCAGGATGGATGGGCAGAGGCGGAAGAAGAAATTTCTGTATTACTCCAGATGAGAAGTTATACTTACAGACCATAAACCAGCTCTTAAGAAATACTATTTTATTTTTTGCATCATCTGACTAGAAGCTCTAAATTTCTGTGAATTCTAAAGATAATGGATTACCAAACAGTAAATCACCTTAAGGCAGATGATCATAAAAACTAAAGTGCTGATCTTGGAATTCTCATTTCAAATAGTGATCATATAGTTATCAAGGTACCTCTTCTTTATACCTTATTATCATAACAAATTCAGGTTAAGTTTATACCCCATTATCGCACTGAAACCAGTCTTTGTAAGATCATAAATGACTTCCATGTGACCAAATCCAATGATCATCTTGTTTTCTCTTATTTTACTGTATCTTTCAGCCGCATTCTGGGACTACTCTCAGAAATACTACTACTCTGAAAGACTTTTTTTGCTTGGCTTCCATAATATCATGTTCTGTTTTCATTTCAGAGACTACCCTCAGAGTTCTTTTGTATTGTTTCTTCCTTTTCCAGCTGACTCCTAACAATAAAAATGGCTTTCCTTTTTGTCCACACACATCTAGGGAAGTAATCTATCCAATTCCTGGCCTTTAAATGGTGCATAAGTGCCAATGATTCCTAAAGTAATTAGCTCCAGTCTTAACTCAGAATTTCAACTGCCTTCATGATACTTGTACTGATACCTAATAGGTATATGAATTGTATTATGTATCAATCATACTATTGCCATTTTCCCTTAAACTCTATTGCCTTGCAGTTTTTAAAAGATCTATTAAAATGAACCGCAGCCTGGTATTGGTAAAGGAACAGGTATATGGACCAATGGAACAGGATAGAGATTCTAGAAGCAAAACCTCAATTTCTCAACCAACTCATTTTCGACAAATCCTCCACTACCAACCACTGGGGAGAGGAGAACCTATTCCTTAAATGGTGCTGGGAAAACTGGCTGACTGCATGCAGAAGATTAAAACAAGATCCCTACCTAGCACCATACACCAAAAGTTGACTCTAAATGGATCAAAGACCTAAATGTAAAACCTCAAACTATAAGGACCTTAGAAAATCCAGGAGACACCCATATAGAAATTGGAACTGGCAACCATTTCCTGATCAAAACCCCAAGTATCCATGCCATAAGAGATAAGATAGACAAGCGGGACCTCATCAAACTGACAAGCTTTTGCAAATCCAAAGAAATCATCAAGAGAGCAGGGGGACAGCCCATGGACTGGGAGAAAATATTTGCCAACTGTATATCTGACAAAGGTCTGTTATCTAGTACCCACAAGGAACTCAAATGTGCCTAAAAGAAAAAAGCAAACAGCCCCATTACAAAGTGGGCACAAGATATGAGTAGGCACTTCTCAAAAGGAGACATACAAGCAGTCAACAGATACATGAAAAAATGCCTAGCCTCACTAATCATCAAAGAAATGCAAATTGAAACCACACTGAGATACCACCTAACTCCAGTCAGGATGGCCATCATCAATAACTGAAAAAACAATAGATGCTGGAGAGGATGCGGGGAAAAGGGAACACTTGTAGACTGTTGGTGGGAGTGTAAACTAGTACAACCTCTGTGGAAAACAGTTTGACGATTCCTAAAAGGTCTAAAAATCGACCTTCCATACGACCCCACAATCCCCCTACTGGGAATATACCCGGAGGAACTCAAATCACTCTATGAAAAAGATACCCACACATGTATGTTTATTGCAGCATTGTTCACAATAGCAAAAACATGAAACCAACTGTGCTGCCCATCGAAAGAGTACTGGATTAAAAAAATGTGGTACATACACACAATGGAATATCACATAGCCATGAAGAAGGATAAAATTAATAACTTCACAGCAACTTGGATGGATTTAGAATCTATAATACTGAGTGATCTATCACAGAAACAAAGAACTGAGTACCACATGTACTTACTCATAAGGGAACCTTGAACAATTATCATAGTACTATAAGAAAAGGATTGTCAGTAGTGGGAAACTGCCAGGGAAGGGGGAGGGATTGGCAGTAGTGGGATTCTGCTGGGGAAGGGGGGTTACACCTTATCAACAAGGGTGGCTGCGTAATGAACATTTGTATACTTAACCCTGAATTGTATCCCACATCTTTAAAATAAAAAACGTTTTAAAAAGAGATTATTCGTAGTCTCATAATAGGTACTCAATAAATAAATACCAAATGAATGAGTAACAGAATGAAAGACACATTTTTTAGTACTATGTGACAGATACCATACTCTACCTTACCTCATTTAATCCTTTTCCCATACTATTGTTGAAGATAATGAGACTTAGAAAAATTAAGAAACTTGTTTTATAGTAAATGGGATCTGTTGAATGACAAGCCTCTATCTTACATTTGTATCTTTTTGTCAATCCATTAGAATTTATTCTTACATACTTTGTTTTATTTTTATTTTGATCCTTAAAAGAATTTCATGAGAGTGGCAGGAAATATTTTTTTATTACCCTTGTTTATACAGTTAATAAAACTATGAGTTAGGAGGTGAAGATATTCACCTAGAGTCACAGAGCTAATAAATGTCACAGTCATAATTTGAATACTTCTATCCCAGGTGCAATAAATAAATTATTTCAAATTTGTGAATTTGTTTTACGAAATATCTTGCAAAAATTTAAAAAAGGAAAGGACGATTAATTTATGGGGTCAAATTACTTTATTACAAGGGTGCAATTTTATTTTTTAAAAACTTGACCAAAAACCTGGGATGTATGGACTTCATATTTATCTCCCAAACCTGGCCCAGAACCTTGTGTCAATAAATGCTTGTTAAATATAATTTCTAAATTTCTCTTCCTGGTTTTTTACAGTCCTAGCCTTCTATCACAAAGTTGCTGGCATCCATGAATGGATGATAATGTATTTGGTATTTATACATTATTTTACACAGAAAAAAATAACCAGGTGGAAGTTGAACTGGCCTGTACTATCTTCCTTCCTGTTCCTCCCTTATCCTTTAATGCGTTTTCTGCCCTAAGCTCTTAGAGTCGATTCACTATAAAACAAATTTACTATAAAACAGACCCCATTTACTATAAAACAAATTTCTTAATTTTTCTAAGTCTCAGTATCTTCAACAATAATATGGGAAAAGGATTAAACGAGGTAAGGTAGATAGAGTATGGTATCTATCATGTAGTACTCAAAAATGTGCCTCTCATTCTGCTACTCATTCCTTTGGTATTTATTTATTGAGTACCTATTATGAGACTAAGAATAATCTCTTAAAAAAATTTTTTTTTCTATTTTAAAGATGTAGGGTACAACATCTTTGTCCTGCTCCCTGGCAGTTCCAGGGGCTTCATTTCACCCTCATTCATTTGTAGCATTTAGTCCAGGTCTCACGTTTCACTCCACTTTCGCCTTCCTCTCTTATCTTTAGTCTTTCTTTTTCTTCTTTCCCTCTTATGATAGGCAAAATGAAAAGTAGATGAAATACTCTCTTTTGTCCTCTTGATTTTCCCTCTGAGGTAACCCCTGCCCCTCTTTGGGTACCTGTGGGTCTTTTCCCACAGAACAGGGAAAGGCATAATGGTGAGGGCTTTACTATATCACATGTTGGGTAAGGGGGTTTGGAAAGAATTTAAACTATTTGTGGTTCAATTTCCTTACCTGTGAAATGCTGAAAAAAATAGCACCAACCTCATAAAATGCCAGTACTTTGAATGAGGAGTCATGGAAAACCTTTGTAATCCCAAGGAATGAATCATCAATATCACACAAGTGATTATATAATATATTATGACAGTTGTGCAGCTAAAATGTGTGATAAGCACTTCTAACAATATATTATTACAGGTTAACTTATCTGAGCTCACTTATTATTATTATTATTATTATTATTATAAGTGCTGGGAGCCATCATGCAGAGTTGCACTCAGCTAGTAATTTTACATGAGTAGATATGCATCAGACTGAACCCTTCAAAACATCATAAAGCGACTTCACTTTCTTAACAACAACACATTTAAAGCAAAATATATTCATAAAGGTGGTATGAAAAAGCTTTACACTGGCCGGGTGTGGTGGCTCAAGCCTGTAATCCCAGCACGTTGGGAGGTTGAGGTGAGGGGATTGCCTGAGCCCACCGGTTCGAGAACAGCCTGAGCAACTTGGTGAGACTTCATCTCTACAATAAATCAAAAAAGTAGCTGGGCATGTTGGCATGTGCCTGTAGTTCCAGCTATTTGGAAGGATGAGGTGGAAGGATCGCCTGAGCCCAGCAAGTTGAGGCTGCGGTGGCTGTGATCATGCCACTGCACTCCAGCCTGGGCGATGGAGCAAGACTCCAACAACAACAAAAATAAATAAATAAATAAATAAATAAATAAATTTGGCTTCATGATGCAAAAGAAAAATAAATAACATTTATTGAATACTTGCCATGTGCCAGGGACAAATCTACATAATTTACATCCATTCTCCAATTTCACGCTCAAAACCACCCTAGAGATAGCTACAACTTTTTAAAATCTTAAAGATAACACATGGATTTCAGTTTTTTAAACTTAAAAAGCATTTTGACCTACAACTTAGTAACACACAAAAATCCTGACTAAAAAATGAGCAAAGGACTTGAATAGACATTTCTTCAAAGATATACAACAACCATATGAAAAGGTGTTAAATACCACTAATTATCAACAAAGTGCAAATCAAAACCACAATGAGATATCTCTTCATACTTGTAAAGATGGTTACTATCAAAAAATGGAAAATAAAAATTGGTGGAGTGGATGTGGAGAAATTGGAATCCTTGTGCACTGTCGGAGGGATTGTAAAACAGAGCATCACAGAGCGTCCACCCTAGAAAACAGGCTCCTCACAAAGGTAAAAATAGAACTACCTTAAGATTCAGCAATAGCACTTGAAAATAGGATGTCGTAGAGATATTTGCACACCCATTTTTATGGCAGCATTATTCACAATAGCCACTATGTGGAAACAATTTAAATGTCTATGGATGAATGAATGAATAAAGTGAATGTGGTGTATATACACAATCCAGTCTTTTTAAAAAAAGGAAATCCTGTCATATGTTGCAATATGGATGAACTTTGAGGACATTATATTAAGTAAGATAAGCCAATCACAAAAAGGAAATACTCCACTTATGTGAGATAATTAATCAAACTCATAGAAACACAGTAGAATAGTGGTTGCCTGGAGATGTGGAGAGGGAGAAATGAGTTTGCTTTTAATGGGTATAAAGTTTCACTCATGCAAGATAAAGAAGTTCCAGAGATCTGTTGTACAAGAATATGCATACAGTTTATAATACATACTGTGCTGCACACTTAATAATTGAAGAGGATACATTTGTTATGTGTTTTATACTACAATAAATAAAGAAGTATTTTTAAATGGAATAGAAATTAAACAATTTGATCCAGCCCAGATTTCTCATTTTGTGTTTGAGAAAATGAGATCCAAAGAGGAAAGTGACTTGATTCAACTCACATGGCTTAATAGAGAAGAAGTTGGAGAAAGAACTCCAATCTTGGTACCAGTGCCCTCTTTGGTATAACACTAAGTCTGATATAAGTCAGTGGGCCTCAGAGGGCAAGCCCAACCTCTGACTCACTCATTCTTTGTCTCCCTTTTTGGCTTTACAGATATCATTCAGCTAACCCAGCTTGATATCCCAACAGGGTTAGATTTAACAGTGATAATAAATTAATGTATCATCAACCTTTGGCTTCTTCTATTTCACGATTTCCTAAAATGCCCAGGTATGCAATACAGCGTCATTGGTCTGAGCTGGTACCATCCCCAAACAAGAATTCAAGACAGCGCACGTAAAAGCTTAGTATGTATAAGGTAACCATGTTTAAGTGCCTTCATCTGTGTTTGTGCATAATTACCTCTATTTTCTTTCACAAATGTATAAAGGTATTTAATAACTTGTAATGATAAAAGAAAACATAAGTACACGTTTGTAAAGATATCTATCTATTTATTTATTACATTCTTTAGATTCGTATTTCCCTGTCTGGATCAGGATAGGAAGGCTCTCTAAATTCTTTCTTGGATGTAAAGGAACAAAGAAGTGGACCAGGGACCAAGCCTTGGGTATGATGCAGTCAGAATTTACCTCAATGGTCCATGAGTTGGACTTGAACTTCATTTTTTTCTGAAATAAAACACATGCTTTGGATTAGACATATCTATGTTCAATTCCCAGCCACTCTGCTTATTTGCTGTGTGCCTGGGGCAGGTAACTTGATATCTCTAGGCCTCATTTTTTAATGAAATCTTCCTGTGGGATCACTGGGTGAATTTGATGGGAAAATACACAACAGGTGCCAGTCCCAGTGTCTGGGATTAACTTCAAAGTGATTTTCACTCCAAAACAAACCACTAAGCTTAAAAGCTAAGTCCTCACAAATAGAGTAAAATTATCCATTGTTTATTACCCATACAATTATACATATACTACTACTATAGTAAGCTTGAGGACATGTCCTGGGGGAGAATAGCTATGGTGTCTAATCGGTGACCAACCACTGACACAAAGATGTGTGGAATTACAGTCTTGCTTCATTGAGGTTTTTCCCACATTTTTAAATCACTGATATATAATGCATGGTTGATTGTGTTCTCTGTCTTGCCATCATAATTAATCACCTCTGGTGATAATTAGCATTTTACATGTGACTCATAACAGAATGTTTGAAATACTCTATGATACTGATCTCACAGCTGCTTCTAACTCTAGATTTCCAACTCCGGTTCCCTCTTGCCTAATGAAATCAGATGACATTGTGTCTTCGTTTTTATTATTTTTCCAACTAATTGAGTGCAGTTTAAATCTTTGCTCAGTCTTGCAATAAAATACCTGATGTGTGTGTTCAAGAGTCGATCATACTCAGTGATCTATCACAGAAACAAAGAACAGAGTACCATATGTTCTCACTCATAAGTGAAACTTGAACAATTATAATACTAAAAGAAAGCATTTGGCAGTAATAGGAAACTGTCAGGGGAAGGGGGGTGGGATTGGCAGTTGAGGGAAACTGCTAGGGGAGGGAGGGGTACACCTTATCAACAAGGGTACCTGCATAATCAATGTTTGTATACCTAACATTGAATTGTACCCCACATCTTTATAATAAAAAATAAATAAAAATAAAGGCCAAAAAAAAGCAATGAACTTTTAAGTCATCACTTAGCCCATACAATGGGTAAAAACTAAAAAAAAAAATAAAAAAATAAAAAAATTGAAAATCAACAATTATTCTTAGATCCACCAGAAAATTGATATCAAAGTGCAAAATGAAGCATCCAAAACTGGAGAGACAGACAGACACAACATCAAGGAAGACCAGTATTAGGATGCTCCCCACACTTTCCTGAGTTTTATCTCCATGAGCCTTACTAAGTTTTCACAGTAGAAATCAGAGAAAAGTGCCCTTGTGCTTCTACAATGAGAAGGTGAAAGAGTAACCAGTTTAAAATATACCCAGAACATTCTGTTCTCCTTAACAAAACTCTCCTTAAGAAAAACAATTTTACCAGAGTCTAACTACCTTGGGTTTTACCAGAGCCTAACTGACATGGGAGGAGGAAAATACCCAGCTCTGGCTTTCTCCAAGCTTCTGGTATCATACAGAAGGAAGGAGACTGAGAAGCATTTGTGAAGGTCACAGCCCAGGGGCAAAGCTAAAAGATCTCACAGGTAGGATGATACAGTGATTCCTTTCCTCCACATTTTGCCACAATATCAATAGGGAATTAGAACGGAAAGAACTGTAAGTTTCAGATCTTATGCAAAAAGAAGTCTCTAGGGAAACCCAAATACAATAGAGGATAAAATAAGAACACCAGAGGAAATAACAGTTTCTGAGGTTTACAACTCCAACCAACAGTAAATAGCCTAACTCCTAGCCTGATAGAACTTCACACTAAATGCCTATTTATCTTAGTTTTTAGCCCAGAACATCACGTCCAATTTTTAACAAAATACTACAAGGCATACTGAAAGGCAAAGGACAGTTTGAGCAGACAAGGAAAGCATGAGAAACATTCAGATATGGCAAACTCAGACTTAGATCTGAAATTTAAAATAACTATGATTAATACTCTGAGAGCTTTAACAGAAAAAGTCAGCAAGAACAGATAGGTAAGACAGAAAAATGGAAACTCTGAAGAAAAAAAAATTGTCACTGAATTCTACAAATGAAAACCTCAAAAACAGAGTTGGAGAATGACTTTGTTGGGCTTATAAATAGGACATGGGCGATTTTTTAAAAAATCAATGGGTTTGAAGAAATGTCAAGAGAAACTTCCCAAACTGAAAAAGAGAAGAAAAGAATTTAAATAGATCAGAATATTCAAGAACTGCAGGGCAATTACAAAAGATGTAGCATACAAAAGATGTAGCATACATAATGGAAATAACAGGAGGAGAAAGAAAAGAGAAAAGAAAGAAAGAAATATTTCAATTCTTCAGGCATGATAATGTTTTCAAATCAATAAAACACCAAGGAAAATCCAGGAAAGCAGTTTGGAGATTTTTCAGAGGACTAAAACTAGAGCTACTATTTGAACCAGCAGCTCTACTTCTGGAAATACACCCAAAGGAATACAAATCACTCTACCAAAAAGACACCTACATTATATATATATATCAGCACTATTCACAATAGCAAAGCATGGAACCAACCACTGAGTAAAGAACATGTGGTACATATACACTATGGAATACACTATGGAGCCGTAAAGAACAAAATTATGTCTTTTGCAGCAACATAAATGCAGCTGGAGACTATCATTCTAAGTGAATTATCACAGAAACAAAAAACTGAATACCACATTTTTCTTACTCATAAAGGTCACTAAACAGTTGGCACACATGAGCACAAGGACAGGAACAACAGATACTGGGCACTTTCAAAGGAGAGAGAGACGGAGGAAACATAATGGAAACCAAGCCAACTATTGGATGCCATGACCACTACTGGGGAAAGGAGAGTCTTCAGAAACTCAAACCTTGCCTTCTTGCAATATTCTTATATAACAAAGCCTCACATGTCCCCCACACATTTAAAAATAAAACATCAAAATTAAAAAATAATAAGAATTTCATTTTTTTGAAACTTTGCCAAATTTACAGGCCATAGAGAGTTCCATTTTTGCTTGATTTGCATTGCTTGGTTTACTAGTTAGGTTTTTTCCACAAATTAATAAAAATTGGTGAATTACGTTGTTTAAAAAAGAATTACATTGGATTTTGCTTCAGAAGCTGTTCAAGCAAGAAGAGAGTGAAGTGAAATATTGAAGAGGTGAAAG
The DNA here is from genome assembly GCA_963574415.1 of Tarsius wallacei. NCBI lineage: Eukaryota > Metazoa > Chordata > Mammalia > Primates > Tarsiidae > Tarsius > Tarsius wallacei. The sequence goes on along the minus strand of CAUYQG010178676.1, from coordinate 1,832 downwards.
AAAACACTGTCAACCTAGAAATTCTGTATCCTGCAAAATTATCTTTTGCAGTAAAGGTGAAATACTTTCTCACCCAACAAAAATGGAGGGAATGTGTTGCCAGTAGACCCACCACGAAAAAAATGTTGAAATGTTTTCAGAGAGAAGAAAAATTGCATAGGTCAAACAATGCAGATCTATATTAAAAGGAAGAGTATTAGAGAAGGAATAAGTGAAGATAAAATAAAATATTTTAATGTGTTTATATTCCTACTTGGTCTAACAGATAGCAGTTTGTTCAAAATAATAACAGCAACACTGTGTTCAGAGGTTAGAGTTTATGAATAAGTAAAATGAATGACAGCAATGTCATAGGGGACGGGATGGAGAAATTGAAAATATGTTTTTATATGACACTTGTACAACCCATGAAGCAGTATAGAGTTATTTGAAAGTAACTTGGAAGTCTATGGCCAGACCAGATTGAACATTCCCGATCTCGTATGAAAGTGGCTTGGTGTAGTTGTAATGTATTATTACAAACTCTAGGGCAACCTCTATAAAAAAATTTTTGAAAAGAAGTATAACATATGCCAAAACAGGAGAGAAAATAGAATTACATAAAACACTCAATTAAAATCGGAGAAGGCAGCAAAAGAAAGAGGAAAAAGAAAACCCAAGAACAAGAACAAATAGAAAACACTAACAAATATAAATACTTATTGATTCAACTAGATCAGTAATCACTTTAAGTTTTGATGGTCTAAATACACATTAGAGCAAATTATAAAAGCAAGATCCAACTATGTACTGTCCACAAGAAACTAACTTAAACAGGAGGCACAAATGGAGAAAGATATCCTATGCTATGCTAACAAAAAGAAAACTGAAACAGCTCCATTAATTTCAGACAAACTTGACATCAAAGCAAAGAAAATTATCAGGATTAAAGAGGGACATCACATAATGATAAAAGAGTCAATTCTCCAAGAAGACATAACAATCCTTATTACCTGTGTGTGTGTCTAACTACAGATCATCAGAATATACGAGGCAAAACTGATGGAATTTCAAGGAGAAATAGATAAACCCACTACTTTAGCTGGAGACTTCAATGTCCCTCTGCCATGGACAGATATGATAGTCAAAAAATGATAAAGACATAGTTTTACTGAACAGCACCATTAAACAAGATCTCAGTGATGTTTACAGAATACTTGATGAACCAACAACAGGATGCACACTTTTATCAAGATTACACAGAATATTCACCACAATAGGCTAAATTTTCGACCATAAAACACAGCTTAACAGTTTAAAAGAATAAAAATCATACAATTTCTACTCTCAGACAATAATGGAATTAACAGAAAACCATAACAGAAAGATGAAAAATGCTCAAATTACTTGGAAATTAAATATACTTCTAAATAACATAAAGATCAAAGAATAAGAATTAAGATACATTTAAAAGTTTTTTGGCCGGGCACAGTGGCTCAGCCTGTAGTCCCGCACGTTGGGAGGCTGAGGTGAGTGGATTGCCTGAGCCCGCGGGTTCGAGACCCGCCTGGGCAACTTGGCGAGACCTCATCTCTACAATAAATCAAAAATTTAGCCAGGTGTGGTAGCGCGTGCCTGTACTTCCAGCTACTTGGAAGGCTGAGGCAGAAGGATCGCTGGAGCCCAACGGGTCGAGGCTGTGGTGGCTGGGAGCAGCCACTGCACTCCAGTCTGGGTGACAGAGTGAGACTCCAACTCAAAAACAAAACAAAACAAAAAACAAACAAACAAAATGAGTACACTCCCTTGGCTTGGTGAGAAAGTGGCTCTTACAGAAAGACACCTGGCCATGG